>JAFMPE010140040.1:458-41690 GCA_024759925.1 Ficus religiosa
GTTAAAACTTAAAATGTGTTCGTAAAAAAAATTATCAATATAAATTTTTGTTTTGTTTTTCTTGAAATTTAATGTAATTTTTTTTAAAATTATTTCATTTCAATTTGAAATAACATAATTATGTAATTTTTTTTAAAATTTTGATTCATCCTTATTCTTAATATTAACATAAAATTACAGATATAGTCTCATGATAATTTTACATTTAATAATATAATTATATAACAAATTCAAATATCTCCATATCTGAATTCAGAAAATACACATAAATGTTGAATACGTGGCGCCTTTATCAAAATGTAACGAAGTTCCTTCAGTGCGACTCACTAGTATTGTTACGTCACACTAGACCATGCCTGTGTGAACAAATTAAATGTGTTTGATTTCTCCACAAGTATTTTGCTGACACATTTGTTGCCTTCTTTTTAATCAAGCGTGATGGACAATGTTTCTTGTCTCCAAAATCGTTGCTGCCAGCGATCACATCTGAACCAAATTTGATGGCATGATGTTTGGTCAAATGTTCCAGGACAATAATTTGAGCTACAAGAATATCAGTTCCAACTGGTGTATGGTTGGCTCTGAATTTGTGACTACAACACCAAAAAAAATTAAAAATCAAAAATCAAAAATAAAAGAGTAAATTGCTAAGTTTATCCCTAAATTTTTAAGTTTATGTAATTTTGATCTTTGATTTTTTTATAGCTAAAATACCCTTAAACTATTAACATATTGCTACAATATTTATTTCCGTTAATTTTTAGATGGAATTCGTCTATAGTTTAGTCAAAAAGTGATGCTAACTAACAGATTCTGTCTCAAAATTAACGAAAAGAACTATTGCGGTAATATTTTATTGGTTTATGGGCATCTAAGCTAAAAAAGAAAATCATGGACCAAATTTGTAATGCTTCTAAGCTATTAAAGTGTTGTTACAATAATCATTTTCATTAATTTTTTTGACGAAAATGACTTTTGTATCAACATTTTACTAGATTAGGGTCTTTCAACTATGGAAAAAATAATTAAGAATCAAAGTTACGTAAACTAAAAAATTTATGAAGTAAATAAGTAATTTACCAAAAAAAAAAAAAAAAAAAGTGGGCAATGGGTATAAGCTCGGCTAAGTCAAAGATCAAATTACCATGCACGTTCTCTCCACCAATGCACCGCCGACTCTTTGAATTGGTGTACGTACCACTATTATTCCTGAAAATTCAAATCTGAAAATTTTGGATCCTTGATCTGAATGAAACGTCCCAAACATAAGTCCCCACACCTGTGGAGCCCGCACACCAGCCAAACTCACACGTGTTATTTTCACATTTTTCTTTTTTTGATCTCAAAATCAAGATAAAAAGGGGTCACTTTCCCCATATTTTCATTTCAATAATGTAAATCCAATCAGGTGGTAATTAAACTAGTAATCATACCATAATTACACACATTCTCTGGTTAAAAAAATGAGGGTGGGTAAAAGTTAAAATCTAGGCTTCTCAAGGGGGTAAAAACATAAGTAAAAGATTTTTGGTCGCCTGTAGACGTACGTGGCATAATGATTAAAAAATATATATTAGCTCCTCAAAGCTTGATGGTGAAACGTGTCACAGAGCCATTGGTGAGGCAAAATTTGGCAACAACTAGGGCTGATCATATTGGTTGGGTCCCACTCAAATATGGGTGCTGTTTGGATCCACTAATATAGATGTATAATAGCCAATGGGGTTTGAAAATGAAAGTTCAAAAACGTTACCCAACAACAAAGAAAGTTGCAGGTCTATTTTTTTAGTGACACAAAATAGCCCCAAAAATAAATAAATAAATAAATATGTGTATGTGAAAAAATGGGCACTTGTTTGTTTCCACACTAATGGTGCCTGCAGCAATAAAAAACCAGTACTGTCCTCCCAAACAGAGGAGTGTTGTGGAATCAAATGACTTTGCTTAAACTCCGTCTGGTAATTGAGTTGAGTTTGAGATAAGATGGAATTTTTAAATTTGAGTTGAGTTGACTTTTTAAAAAATAATTATAAATTTTGTTGAAATTTCAGAAAAATATAAAATTTAAGATGAAAAAGTATATTTTAAAAATGTTTTCATCACAACATTTGAGATATACGCAAAGCCAAAATGACATAATTCAATATCATAAGGACAAATATACATATTATATGTCTTTTGCTATTATTTCATTTTGGACCACAAATCATGCACCATTCTTTTCATGAAGTAATGTGCAGTAATTGCAGTTCTAAGATGCTTTTTATGGGAATCGGTAGATTGCATAAATAATTTATTAATAATTTTATATCTGACTTCACAATAAGTTTGAAAAATAATGTATATATATAGTTTCCGAAGTGTTAGTTGGAGATTACCTACTGATAATAAGAGCAGAGTAGCAATTATGACCATTTTATGACTTCAATTGTATGATTAACACTATTTCTGCAACAAGGGCCACATTTATTTTTTATTTTTTATTTTTTTTGAAGGATATATAGGTATTTTACCTCTATGATTAGAAAGTGAAAGAGTCTTGCACTGCTGTTTTCCAACCCCTTTACGAGCATATATATTTTTCCTCAACGGTATCCTCACATGAACAAGGACTTGGCAGATTAATAATTTGATTAGGACGTTTTACGTTGTCTTTCGAGGACAAGAAAATGGGGACGTTTTTATGTCGTCTCTTTTGGGTTTGTGATTTTTCCAAGCTTCATTTTCAAGCTTTGGCCACCTGATAATGTAATTCCAAAGGATGTATTTATCTATATAAATATATATATAAATATACACATATTGAAAGGGATAGGGCCACATGACATCTTGTGTTGTATGGTGATTCAATAAGTCTTTTTTCATACTTGCCAAAACAAAAGCAAAACATGACACCATGATGATAGTTAACGAGGTCGAGTTTACTCTTAAATGATTTAATAAATGAGAGGTCTCTAATTCAAGTCTTATAAGAAATATTTAATACTAGTTTTAACTTACGAATTCAATTTTCATTAACTTTTGATGAGGTCGATAAAGCGCCCTTCATCTCTCACACTAATCGAGTTATTATTATTATTATTTTGATAGAAATACTAGTCGAGTTATTTATATGTACAACTTATTTTCGTTTTCCACATTTATAGCATCAAAACAAAAGGCTATTTATATGAATTTGTCATAGAAAAATATGGCAGAAGTATCATAATTCCAAAAAACTACGTCTTTCTTATTGTGTGAATAGCATGTTTTGTCTTTATTATACGGAGAAAGTACTTAAATAACACAAATTTAGAAATCATTACACCAACACGATACAAAAAATTAACACTAAATTAATATAACATAAAATTAAACTAAAATTAACTAAAATTTATGTCATGTTGATTAATAGGTAAAAAAAAAAATGATTATTTAGATAATTTCCTCTTATTTTTTATTTATTTTTTATATCTGTTAAAAATTACCATGGAGCCCAAATTCTTTAAGCAAAAAAAAAAAAAAAAAAAAAAGTATATATGGAGCCCAATTTTGTGGTCACTGGGGTCTATTAAGAACAACAAACAAGTTTGTTGCAATATCATTATAATAACCCAACTTTAGGAAATATGATGCAGAGACCATGCATCCGACATTAGTAAAAAGCAAAAAATTAACCAAATACCTACTTCCAAATGACACTCCTCTTTTTTATTTTTATTTTTATTTTTTTGGTTGAATCCTTATGGCCATTTTGTCTAAAATGGTGTGCGTTTTTCGTTTGGTAAATAAAAAGAAACAAAAGAGCAGCAAAAGTACAAAATGAGTCACATTTAAAAAAGGACACTGCAGTGAAAAGTAAATAGTTCCCCAAAAAAAAAAAAAAAGAAAAGGATAAGGGAATTTAATCCACAGGACTGGCTTTAAAAAACAAAAATAAAATCAACATCTCAATATAGGGAGAAAATGAAAGATTAAAAAAAATTATATTTATAATGGAAAAATGATTTTTTAAATACTGAGAAGATTGGAAAATAAATGACAGTATCAAAAAAGGGCAATAAGAAATCAAAGAACAGTGTTGCTGCTCCTCTTTAAACCCTTGACCACCTGAAAAGCAAAACAAATAGAATGGATAAAAAAAATCTGTTTTGATGTTGACAGATTTAATTAGATAAGTGCATTCACTTTAAACTCCCCCCAATTAAGCTTGTTTCTTTGAGTGTAGCTCTTTACCAAAAGTCATATAGGCTCATAGCTAATAATCTATGTTTTCATTTAATAATAAAAAAGAACTTGAGTAGAAAATAAATTTACTTTTTTTTTTGGTAGAAAGTAAATAAATTTACTTGAAGAATGGGTAAAGTTTATATTCTGTTGGAAATAAGGTAAGAAGAAATATATAATGATGAAGTCATTTACATATATATATATATATATAAGTATTATGTATATCATTTAGATTATTTAGCACGAATGCTCCTCAATCTTGTATTTTTTTGATAACTTATTCTAAACTTTTTAATTTTGACAATTTACTTTTTAAATTTATTAAATTATTGCGATGTATTCCATATGGTTTAATTCTTCATTAAATTAGTTATGCAAAGCTCACATGCGCCTCATGTGAAGGCTATAAACAACATTTCCAACCAAATATTTTCAAATTTTATACAAATCTTAATGCAAATCTTCTATATTCAAATCTTCAATTTAATGAAAAATTACCTAAATGGGAATATTGCAATAATTAATAAAATATAAGGACAAATTATTAAAAATAAAAGTTTGTAAGACAAGTTACTAAAGAGTAACAAGTTCAGGGTGTTAGTGCTAGATACCTCTATATTATTGTAGCAGTACACTATTATTTTTTGAGTTATGGGCATGTTTAGTAAAGTTTTCAATAAATTATTTTAGGCGTTCTAATGTTAAAAGCTAATTCTAAAAATGTTTGGATAGTTTGTTATAATAATTTTAGCTCTCTAAAAGAGGTTTTTTTTTTTTTTCCCCTTCTAATTCTCTAAAAGAGTTTTCAATCAAATAAAAACTACAATATATATATATATATATATATATAACGATTCTAAATAAAATTTAAAAGTTATATCGGAGTAATAAGACATTATAAAACGTCTTTTTCATATTTTATTATTGTTAAGTTTTTCAAAAAATGTGATTTTAAAAACTCATTAAAAATTTACAACTTTACTTTGTGATTTTATTGATTAAAAGCAAAAATTCTATCAAAACAATCTAATAATAATGTGATTATAAGGTACGTTCATCACTAGTTAATTTTGCTTATTTAAATATTTAGAAAAAAAATCTGCTTATTTTAATTGCTATTTCCATGGGAGAAAAAAGAAAAGGACAATGAATAAAATAAGATGATTTAAAAGTCTATAACTTTACATATACATATTCAAATGAGATGATTTTTTTAAAATTATATAGAATTTCGATACAGACGAAATAAGTTTCATGCGGATTTTTTTTTCCCTGAACACATTTCATGTTTTTTTTTTTTTTTTTTTTACTTTTTAACTCCAACAATACAAACGTTTTACCAAATGCATAATTCAATTCAAACACAAATATTATAATCCAAACCTTAACACCAAACATATGTTACGTTTCAAAAAATTTCTGACTCACAGTGAAAAGGCCAAAAAAGTATGGAATAGAAAAATAATTGCTCAAGCGTTGATTGAAATTTAAATTCGTTCTATACATTTAAATTTTTATGGGGGGCGACTTGCTCAACAGTTTTTTTTTTTTTTTTTTTTTTTTGGTCAACATGGCTCGACAAGTATGGTATTGTCAGTGTGTTAAAAAAATACGAGAAGAACGAAAAATGTTTGTTTGGTGCTGGTTTTTTTTTTAAAGGGTATTTTGGGAAAGTAATTTCACTCTCATTTTCAAACTTTGTACTAGTTTTAAAGGAACCGTTAAATTTTAGAATCAGCCTTGATAGCTTACCGAACACAGCGGCTGTGTGAATAGTTGACCGCAAAGAGCTTTTGCTAGGCCAGTAATTACAATAATGCCCCTACCATCATTGAGTAGTGGACCATCAAATCGTTCCTATGGAGTCCTTGGGCCACAATGCTCTTTCTAGAAGACATTTTCAAAATGTGAAATCAGTAACCGCAGTGGGATAAGATTAATTTAAAAAAAAAAAAAAAATTGAAGCCGATAAAGCAAGTATGGGAAATGGAATATTGTTGATGTCCATTCCCAATTTCATCTTATTTATAGTTTGTTCAAGCAAAAAAAATAAAAATGAAAATTATAGTTTGGTTAAAATGAGGTAAATTCATACATCTTTGGTCAATTGAAGATTTTTGATGATTATATGTATACTTGTCATAATTTAAAATTATCATTAGCCTAATAGGATAGATTATGGTTTTAGCTTTACTAACAAATCTAAATATCGCGCAAGAAAGGAACAACTTAATGCAAAATTGTTTTATATATTTCGAAAATAACAATTGTTTTCTAAGAAAAACAAACTATGGTTTTATTGATAAAATTAAAGTATAAAAAGAAAAAATAAATAGGGGAATATATGTACTACTCCAAAAGTCTAGTGATATGAAGCTCACTCAACGAAGAAAGTGATGATTTACATGTCTACAATAATAATAAATGAAATAAAAGAAAACGTGGTTATATGCATAATCAAACGATAATTCTACATTTAACTTTGCCTGATAATTCAACATTTGACTCTACCAAAATATGTAGAGTTCAAATCTTTTCATTTTCATGTTTCAAAAAAAAAAAAAAAAAAATCTTCTATCCCATTATCCATCTTCTTAATGAAAAAAACATCATGTCATAAAAAAAAAAAAAAAGAAAAACAAAAAGAGTAAGATAAAGTTATGAACTAACATGTATAACTATTTATGCTCCGTTTAACATTACATCTTAAACTCAAATTTTTCATCTCAGTTTTTGTCTTTTTATGAAAAGTCAATAAAAATTATAACTAGTTTTAAAAAAGTCAACAAATTTAAATTTAAAAATTTCAACTCAAACCGTTTCACTAAACGAAGTATTAACGTGAAAACAAGTGTGGAAGCACGCTTAATATGGTCAACAAAATTTGACATACTCTTTATTTCCATGATTAGAACTATAATGTAAAAAAAAAAAAAAAAAAAAAACCCAATGTTTGATCAAGTTACATCCAAAAAGGAAAAAAATAAAAAATAAAAATGGAGGTCATGGACTCATAATCTCATAGAAGGGACAAAATGGTAATTTGAAGTCAAACATAGTGAAGCCCATTTTAGTAAAACTAACACCAATTCACCGCTAGTCTTTTGCCTTTCAAATCCTTGTATTTTTTTTTTATTTTTTTATTTTACAAATTATAGACAAAAAATTGTCCGAAGCCCAACAACACACAAAAAGCACTCTCTCTCCCCCTCTCTCTCTCTCCTTCCTTCTTCACTGTATTTTTTTAGACAGATAGAGAGTGTAGAGAGAGAAAGCAAAGAAGGAAAGAAGAAAAAAAAAAAAAAGAAAAAAAAAGTAACCTACATTTGAGGAATGAGTAAAGCAAAAACCATCTTGTCATTGTTTCCGGGTTTCTTATTAGGCCTTATAGAGCAATAGTTCAAAATTAACTTGCGAAAAAAAGAACCTTTTTTTTTTTTTTTTTGCCACTAGGGAAATTTTGGAAGAACAGAGTTAATCGCAGAGACCCAGAACGGGAAAAAGGTATAAATCTATATATATATATATAGATAGAGATATATATAGAAAGAGAAAGTGAGAGTCATGAAATGCTGGTACACATTTGAAATGAGAATCGGATTATCTGGTTAAGCAATCGGAGATCTCGGAGATTGAGCTCTCAGGTTAGTTACTGATTTCAACGATCGGTTTCACATTTATCTCCAATTTGGGTGTGCTTCGTTAGGGTTCTTTTTTATTGTTTTTGAAATTTCTTGGACGCAATTTTCTGTGCTTTCGTGCATGTAAAGCGTCGACATTTATACTTCTCTATCTCGGATACGGTTTGAACTTTGATATTTTGAATTTGGTTTTATGGGTCTTAAAATGCATTTTCCTATTTGGGGTTTTGATTTGGCATTTGGTTTCGGATTCTCTTGAACCAGATCTGGAAAATTTCTGATTTATTTTACGTTAATCATTAGTTTCTATTTTTAGAACAAGTGCTTGAATTTTGGTGGCATTTTGCGATTGAGAAGGGTTTTGGGATAGAGATCTAGTGGTTTATTATTGATGAGAATTTTGGGTCCTACACTAGTAAGTTTTAGCTACTTGGGCATCTACATTTCTTAAATTTATGATTTTAATTTTACCAAATAATTTCGGGTTTCGTTCTGAATGTGGATTACTCAAGTGGGGCTTTCTTCACTTTCAGTCCTTCTGTTTAAGTTTTCAAGTAACTTGTCAGTTATGTATGTTTGTTTAACTCGGGAAAAAGATGATCATTTTGAGCTTCTTTTAATGTTGTTCTTCTTAATGTCCAGAATCGGCATTTGGCTTGAGTAATCAGTGTTGCAAAGGATCTGGGGGCGTCTGCTATTACGATTGGGTAATGAAGAGGGCATAGAAGATATAGAAGAACAGCAGTTGAAAAAAGAAAATGAAATCTGAAACGCCTCTTGATTATGCTGTATTCCAGTTGTCGCCAAAGCGGTCACGGTGAGAACAAAAATCCCAGGTGTTTTAAGTTCTTATGTTACTCTGATGATGCCGTTTATAGACGCTATCATGTAATCCTTTTCTTTCATGCAGATGTGAATTGTTGGTCTCCAGAGATGGACACACCGAGAAACTTGCTTCAGGGTCGGTTAAGCCATTTGTGACTCATTTAAAGGTTGCAGAAGAGCAGGTTGCACTTGCGGTTCAGTCAATTAAACTCGAAATCGAGAAGTCTAGAAATAGTGAGACTTGGTTCACAAAAGGAACGCTTGAAAGGTTAGCAACATTTCCATTTCCATCAAAATTGCCTATTATGTGGCACTGTTCTGGTTTTTATTTTTTTAAGCGACTTGGTTTGCCCCATTAATTTTCAGGTTTGTGCGCTTTGTTAGTACACCAGAGGTCTTGGAACTGGTCAATACGTTTGATGCAGAAATGTCTCAGTTGGAGGCTGTTCAAAAAATATATTCTCAGGTGATTGTTGTCAGTTTGTCTTGTTTAGATATTTATGGTCACTTGCTCCTTTTTTTTTTCCTGGGGCTGAACCTAAAACTTTTTGTATCAGGGAATGGGAGAACAACCTCCAGGAGGATTGGGTATGCTATATTTCTTTTTATTCAGATTTAACTAGTTGATTTCTCCTTTTGACTTTAGTTTTAAAAATGAAAGAATTTCAATGTGACTTCCATGCTGTAAAATGCAAAGTCTAGCTTTTCCTGGGACGCTCAGCTGAATATATGAGAAAAAAATATAACAATAGTAACAATTGGTCGAGAGGCAAGCCGGATAAGTTTTTCTTTTGACATGCTGTGCAACCAATAATTGCAATCCTCATGTAACAGCTTTCTCTTGAACGCATCAGAAAGGAAAAGAAAATGCCGAACACAAATTTTTGGTAGTGGAGGAACACAAGTTGTTTGTCAATTTGCCATTAATATTTTTCTTACTGGATGAAATCATGGGTGAGTGATGCGCTATCGCTATGGGTTTCAGAATTGATGAAAAGGGGTTTGGAGCTGCTAAGGTTCCTGTTGAAAATGGTGACAAATGGCTTTTAATGTAACTTTGAATATGTTCCCTTCTTGAAGATTGGCGTGTGGTCACAAAATGCGAAATAGTTACATTGGATTTTTGCGGATATATGAGGACTTTGAGTTTGCGGTCAGATCCGACAGTTTTCTGGGATGTTTTTCAGAATATGTCCAGTAGAGAAAAAGCAGTCCTACATTTAGGTCTCATGATTCAGTCCACGAGTTTTCCCTGACTGGAATGTAATACATACAGCAAGCAAAGGGAATAACTGATCTTAGAAATGTATTATTTTTTACCCATCATGGTCATGAATTGAAAAGAGGAATCATCCGTGTTGGGTTTTTCGATTTGAAACTAATTGCTGGGTGGCTTATGGGGTGGCAATTAAGGTTTTCAAAGAGATACAAAATAATATTGGAGTCTTGATTACAGACACTTGGAAATTTGCAAATGCTTATGCAGAAAAACTTCATTTGATGAGCTTGAGACATAACATTAGTGTCAGAATGAGCATTAATACGATGCATGTTCCTTGCATTTCTTGGTCATGGTCCTCTTTGCTGCTGCTCAATTATATGTTGTGAACTTTGGAGCGGTTGGCCTTGATTTTTCTTGTTTTAGAAAATCTTTTGTGGTGGTTTATAAGTAAGTTTCGGTTTGTTTGGAGACTATTGGTAAGCGTTTGGGTAGCCCATAAAGATTTAAGTAGGTGTTGGGTGCTGTAACACAATGTTTCTTGTCGTGTCTGGAGTCTGGTTTTTGAGCATTTATTTTGCTTGATTCGTTGCTTAAAAGATCCTGCCTCTCTCTGATAACTCCTTTAAGTTTTTTTGTTTATAGAATTCATGTGAAACTGAAATTAGATTGTCAAATTATTGCAACGGTCAAGGCTGTGAGAATTGTTTACATGCTTTGCTTAATGATATATTTTAGAACATGCTTTACTTAATGATATATTCTAGAATGTTATTCTAGATATCTTTGTTGTAGAATTTGGCATTGGGAAAATAGTCGTTCAGGCGTTTGCTATACTTAAAATCAGCTATAAAAAAAGATTTGGATGGCCAAAATAACAAACATAAAGATCTCTTGATTCTTGGCATATACTAGTAGATGGCTACTAAATTTATAGTTTTTCTCAGTAAAATACTTTTTGGAGATATCTTAAGGGGCTTGCAAACTTTTTAATTGTTTGGCTATTATGCTCATTCTAGGTTGGATGTTTGTGATGAGATTTTCATAAGATTGATGCTTGACTTTGTAAGAAAGATAACGAGACTTTATATGTTTTACCTCAGGAGGGGACGGAGCAGCGATCACAGCAGCTGCAGATACGACGAAGTAATAGTCTTCCTACATTTTAATTTTTCAGATTGTTGATTGTTCTCCAGACTTCCCCTTTTTGGGGCTTCGTATCTCCGTCTGCTCTCTCTTTAAAAGTTACTTCTCGTATTCTTTTCCACTCTAATAGTCTAATTTATCATTCACGCAGGAAGGATTTTTTGAGAGCTATTGATGGACAGCTCGGTGCAGTTAGGCAGGACTTAACCACAGCTTATGCTCGTGCATCTGCTGCTGGCTTCAATCCCGCTACCATCTCTGATCTTCAAGTCTTTGCAGATCGATTTGGTGCCCATCGCTTGAAGTAAGAGCTCTATCGAATCCCACTTCACGTAAATCTTAATTTTAAGCCCCTACCCTCATTTCTTACCATTTTCTGTAGGTTTGCACATTCGTATGCATATCTATTATGTGTTTTTCCATGTGCTAGTCGGCATGTGCTCGTGTGTAGATGCTTTAGTATTTCTACTTGGGAAGGATTGGTTGGATTAATTAATTAGCAATGGCTAGGAAACCCTTTCTGATGAACGGGTTATTGTGAACCGTTGCTCCATCATAGATGCAATAGTTTATCGATTTAACCCACGTCATCTACACATTAGCTAATGGGCCAACTAAGATTTAGACATGTTGCAGATCTTAAGACGCATTACCTTCTTGAAAATGTGTGATTTGTGTCAATATACAAATCTGAGAGACTTATCCGACAGATTGATAGGGATGAAAGAGTGCTATGAAATTTGTATTACGTTGTGCTATAGTTTTCAAGACCAATTGGAAAGATCCCTGTAAAAATAAGCCAAGGCTCATATGAGTGTCCCATGTATCATTTTCTTCAAAGTGGGATCCAAGTAAGTTTCTTTATTTATTTTTCAATCTTGCCCTATATTAGGCCTGATATTCTGAAGCTTGGGCTTGATTAATAATGGTGGGACCCGAGGGCGTATTGAGTATTGAGTATTGATGGCTGCGTGGCCCAAGTCTATAAAAAATAATAGGTTTATAACGAGGAAAAAAGGGGGGGAAATTAGGTAAATAGATAGTTTTTCAACCCCTGCTTAAATAAACGGTCAAAAAGTTTTTTATTTTATTTTATTTATTTATTTTTTAAGGAAAAATGACTGTCAATCATAGTCAATCAATGATATTTGAAAAATACATATTAATAGGGATTTGTTGGTAAATGAACTTTTTGTAAGAAGTTTTTTAATGATCTTTTGGTAAATTAGGAAAATGACCGTTTTTAAAAATATGATTAACCAGTCAATCATTAATTGATCATAGTTAATTAGTGAATGATTAATATTAATATGTATTTTTTAATTGATTAACTATGGTTAATCACTGATTGACCTGTGGTCGATGATTGATGGATGTGCGGCCAATCACTGATTGATGTGTGGCCAATCATTGATTGACTAAGGTGAATAATTGATTAACAGCTATTTTGTTAAATAAAAAAATTCAATAATTTATTTTAGTAAGTGTTCAAAATCTGCCTATTTATCTAATTTCTCCATATTAATGTTAGTCTAGATCGACCATGATAAATCAATCCATCAATGATTGATCATTTTTTGAAAAAAACGTTTATTTTATTGATTTTACAAAACTTCGAACATTTATTAAAAAATTTCTTAAAGAAAGATTGTTTATCCACTTGTGAAGAGAGAGAGAGAGAGAGAGAGAGAATATGAAAGCCAAGATTACCCATCAAAATACTGCAGGTACGGCGGTTGAAGAGGTCCTTTCCTTGTAGTTCACACCGAAATACTTTTCAACTTAATATTTGGTTTTCATTTCCTTTGATATTATCCTTAATTTGTTATTAGTTTTTATTTGTTTCCAATTTATTTATGCAGCGACGCTTGCGCCAAATTTACATCACTTTGTCAAAGAAGACTAGACCTGATCAACCAATGGAAGGCAAGTGTCGACGACGGAGCCGTCAGATCATCTTATGGATCTGACATGTCCATCGACGACCCCACAGAGGACTTATCTGGAGCCCACCTCAGGCACCAAAACAAGCGTGTGCATCAGCCGGACCACCAGTCACAAATTCACCTCGACCAATCAAGATCATCCACTTGTCAGCAGCCCAAGCCCCTCACGCCCACCTCCTTTCCTACGCTACGCAACGTGAACGGAAAAAATGAAGTGAAGGAAAAAGAGAACCCCAACGAAGCTTCAGAGAAGGAGAAGAAGGAGGACCCTCTGACCGGGTCGTCTTCTTCCACTCCGGCGGGTCCACCCTCCCGGCGGCTCAGTGTGCAGGATCGCATCAACCTTTTCGAGAACAAGCAGAAGGAGCAATCTAGCGCTGGCAGTGGTGGCAAACCTGTTGTTGCCAAGTCCGTGGAGCTCAGGAGGCTCTCCTCGGACGTGTCATCAGCGCCTACCGGGGTCGAGAAGGCTGTTCTGCGAAGATGGAGCGGTGCGAGCGATATGAGTATCGATTTGAGTGCTGAGAAGAAGGATATAGAGAGCCCCTTGTGTACACCCTCTTCTGTTTCTTTAGCTTCTCAGGCCAAGTCTAATAACATAATAGTGGGTGGCTCCGAGGGTAAGGATCAGAAGGGATTGAATGAATCAAACTTTTCATCTAAAGCTGAGCCCAGGAGTGGTTCCATACGGGTTGGTGATGGTGGCTTGAAAGATCAAGCTGAGGGGCAGGCCCAGGTTGCGATTTCTTCCGGGAAAGAGGAGGAGTCGGCATCAAAGTCGTGGAACAATTGGAAGGAGCATGCGGGCTTGCAGACCCAATTCAAGTTTTCCACTTCAAGAGCACCAGAACAGGTTAGCCCAAATGATCTTAAGGTTTCTCAGGAGGAGAAAAAGTCTTTGAATAGCGAAGATAGAAGTGGTGGGTTTAAAGATCAAGCAAGTTCTGCAACACAATCCAGAGGTTTTCCAGATAAGGTAGAGGTCACTGGAGCTAAATTTCTGGCTACGAAAACCGGAAGTTTTGCAAGCAAGGCTGGAGATGTTTCACGGGATGGTGGATCTGTGAATAAAGGGGAGGATTTCGAACAAGTTGATCAGCCAGTAACTCAATCACGTTCTTGGAGTTTTCAGAGTCATTCCCGATCTTCATCAGGGCAGTTTGAATTTGGTGGTGGACAAAAACTAAAGGAAACCTCCTCAGCTCAGTCCCAACGGGTCGAGGGTGATCAGCTGCCTCCTCATCCTCAATGGAGATCCTTTACGGGAATACTTGACGGGGGTGAAGCTGACTTAGCATCATCTGGTAAGCAACAATTAAAAGCAGAAGATTCCGGAGTCCTGAAAATGAAATTCCAGAAGCCAGTTTCTTCTGGTCGTGAGCAGATTAAGAAGTCACAAGTCAGGAGGGATGAAAGTAATGTGTCAAAAGAAGATAGCAAGCCCGATTTTAATGGTAAAAAGGTTTCAGCAAATCAAGAGAGCTTAACTACAATGTCAAAGCCGCCAGTTGAGCAGGTTCAGAGAACAAGACAAACAAAGGGAAACCAGGAGCTCAATGATGAGCTCAAGATGAAGGCAAATGAACTTGAAAAGCTTTTTGCAGAGCATAAGCTTCGGGTTCCCGGAGATCAGTCTAGTTCGGCTCGGAGAAATAAACCGGCAGACACGCAGGTCGAAGGGGGTGTAAGTTCACAGTACAAAAAACCGGCACCAGAAGAAATTGCTTCTTCACGATTACCTGAAAAGAGCTTGGTGATGGAATCACTTGGTGGATCTAGTAACATGACAAACTTCAGTACTCCTCCGCTGAAAAAGATGGCAGGTAACCAGGACTCTGGTGATGCTTTGAGGCAGAATTTCTCTGAGCTCGGTTTTTCAGATGACTCTAGGGGAAAATTTTATGAGAGATACATGCGAAAAAGGGATGCTAAACTAAGGGAAGAATGGGGTTCTAATAGGGCAGAGAAGGAAGCTAAGTTAAAGGCCATGCAGGAAAGCCTTGAGCGAAGTAGAGCTGAGTTGAAGGCCAAGTTTTCAGGGTCAGCTGACAGACAGGACTCTGCATCTAATGCTCGTTGGCGTGCAGAGAAACTCAGATCTTTCAATTTACGTTCTGGTATAAAGAGGCAGCAGGTATTACTACTTCAGTTCGAGGAAAATTGAGCCAAAACTGATCGCTAGTAGAATTACACACACACTCTCTCTCTCTCTCTCTCTCTCTCTCTCTCTCTCTCTCTCCCCCTTTAGAGTTTGGAATTCTCGAGATATATTAGTCCCTGATTTGTAGTTGCATCTAACTATATCAAGTTTTCCTCTCGATTACAGTCAATTGATTCAGTTGCAAGTGAAGAGGATGAAGATCTTTCTGAATTTCTGGGACAGAAGTTTTATTCACAAGATAGATTTCTTAGTGAGGCATCTTCGGGAGATGGAACTTCTAAACCCACTCAAAACAAGAAACTTTTGCCCAACAGAAATTTGTCTTCATCCACCCCTCGGACCACAGCGGCACCAGCTCCAAGGTCATCAACCAAACTCTCGAACTCCAATTCAGGGAGGCGAAGAGCACAATCAGAAAATCCTCTGGCACAGTCAGTTCCAAACTTCTCTGATTTCAGAAAAGAAAACACAAAGCCCACTTCTGGAGTCAGCAAAACAGCTTCGCGCTCACAGGTACGAAGCTATGCCCGCAGCAAGAGTACTAGTGAAGATGCACCAAACGTCAAGGAAGAGAAGTCACGGCGAGCTCATTCCTTGAGGAAAAGCTCAGCTAATCCTGCTGAGTTTACGGATTTGTCTACTTTAAGCTCTGAAGGCGTTGTTTTGGCACCACTGAGACATGATAAAGAACAAACCGAGCATAGTCTAGATGAAAAGTTCCCAAAAAACACGGAGACAAAGTCCTTCCTTAGGAAGGGTAATGGCATAGGTCCAGGTTCTGGAGCTAGTATTGCGAAGTTGAAAGCTTCTGTGGCATTGGAGACTTTGCAAAATGAAGAATTTGATGAATCGGGCTTTGAGGAAGATGATTTTGTGGATGCGGCTAAAGAAGAAGAAGAGGAAGAACTCGACGCCATGGCAGATGAAGATTGTGCTAACATGGATAATGGAAAATCAAGGCTGAGTCATGAGTCTGATAAATCTGGAAATTCTGTGTCTGACAATGGCGATTCCACAAGATATCTTTCTCAAGTGGATCCTGCTTCAGTTGCTGAATTACCTGCGGCCATGCCTTCAACATTTCATGCCGTAGGTGCTCTCCAGGACTCACCGGGAGAAAGCCCTGTGTCGTGGAATTCCCGCATTCACCATCCATTTTCTTACCCACATGAGACCTCGGATATTGATGCTTCTTTGGACTCTCCAATTGGGAGCCCTGCTTCTTGGAATTCTCACGGTCTTGCCCAAACGGACGCTGATGCAGCTAGAATGAGGAAAAAATGGGGTAGTGCACAGAAGCCTATTCTTGCTTCTAATTCGTCCTATAATCAGTCCCGCAAGGACATGACTAAAGGATTCAAACGGTTATTAAAATTTGGGAGAAAGAATCGTGGGACCGAGAGTTTGGTTGACTGGATCTCTGCTACAACTTCCGAAGGAGATGATGATACAGAAGATGGGAGAGATCCTGCCAATCGCTCATCAGAAGACTTGAGGAAGTCAAGAATGGGATTCTTACAGGGGCCGTCTGACGACAGCTTCAATGATAGCGAGTTCAATGAACATGGTAATCTTAACTTTCCCAATTGTTCGATTATTTCATTCACCGCTTTAAAGTTTTTTTTAGTTGTTCTCAATTAACTTAGTGGTCATCTTTTCTGTCAGTTATGATTTGTTACCTTGCTTGAGATGTTTAATCATCTAAACGGCCATCTTTTCTTACAGTTCAATTGTTGCAAAGCTCTATCCCAGCACCTCCGGTAAATTTCAGACTAAGGGATGATCATATGTCGGGAAGCTCGCTGAAAGGTAACTTTTTAGTTTATCTTGAATCATTTTTTTTCCCTAGTAATTTTGGCTAAATAAAAAAAGGGTGACTAACAAAGTCAAACTCTCACATACTTGTCCTAGTCGTTTAGAATCATCTTAGCAAGACTTGAAAGGATTTTATTTTCATTTAATTTTTCTTCTTTCAGTGCCTAGCATAAGTTTTGACAGTAAATGCTCAATCTAACGTTTCAGCTCCACGGTCCTTCTTTTCTCTCTCCTCATTCCGAAGCAAGGGAGGTGACTCCAAGTTCAGATAATTACCATAAAAAAAGTAGCAACTGCTTGGGATTATCTTCAACATAGGGTGTAAAGGATGATATATATATGTATCGAAAGCTTGAGGGGTAGGCATGACACGGCCATCCATCAGTGTAGGATCTTCTACCTCGATGGGTTTAATGTATATCTTGTTGGATTCACGAGGCCTTCCTCACCATTTTAGTTAGTCATATATCTAGTAGTTGGTGTTGAGATATGGTGTATATTTTTCTGAACAATGAGTCGCTTATTGGCGTAATGTAATTGTGATTTTTGGTAGTTCAAAGGCATTCTTTTCTTCTATGTCTTCTCTCTAGTCCTGTCCTGTGTGATGTATATCTGACTATCAGTTAAAAAAAAAAAAAAAAAAAATCAGCATTGTTGACATTTTAAGAATGAGTGATGTTCTTATGCGGAATAATAGATGGAACTTTTTCAATGTTTCCATTGCATTTTGCTATTTCAATAGCAGCGATTTTGTTTAGTTTCCACTTGCCCCAACTAGTTTCCGTGTTACCGTTGGAAAGACTGATAGGTATCTATGAACATTCAATTGCCAGCATCTGGAACATAGGCTCAAACAAAAAATTCAAATTTTTGTGGGAGAAAATATTGTAGAGAAAAAGGATTGAATTATGGGTGTGCAACGAGCAAGTTATTAGACACTGCAATGACGTATCTTAAATAGAGAATGATCAGAAAAGGGGAACAAAAGTAATGCGTTTATGAGTAATACAGGTTGGTCGCACCAAGTTGTTTCTAGTGTTGGTTTGTTGGTTGTAATTGTCCTTTTTGGATTATACAAAATGGTTGTATAGTTTTGGTGATTAATTGATTTGTATTTTCTGGTTTTTCTGGTTCATGCGTCTCATTTGCCACAAGAAGGACGGCCGTAGGCAGTCAACTATGTGCAAGTTTTAAATGTTAAAGGACTTCACTAGTATTTAACATCACACATTAATAGAGCCGTGAGACTAAGTTTATTAGTTGTATCGTTCAACAATATTGATGCCCAAAGCGTTTTGTCAATTACAAGACTCATAGGGCCGCTGGATCGTCACTAAAATATTGATTGCTTTTTGCGGAAAAGCATTTGGGTTGACCATTGTGTTCTGCCTGCAAAGTACAAAAAGACCATGTGATATTAAACAATCAGTTATAAAATTGATTCAGCAAAAAAATCAGTTACAAAATTGGACATTCAATTTTCAAGCCATAAACTTAAAATATGTTCCTTCCTTTGTCCTTGGATCTTTCTTTTTTCTTTTTTTTTTTTTTTAAGTCGAAATAATTTGTTACTTTGACTTGCAACGGCTTTCTTGCTTCTTGTACGGTTCAGCTTAGAGAATGACGTCTAAACTTATGACGCAACAAGTTTGATTCGATTATCTAATGACAAATGGAGTCATATTGCTTGAGATTCTTTATTTTTTATTTTTGATTTGAAAACGCCTACTTAAGAAGAAATCACTGAGAAAAAAAAATGATATTCAAACCTAAAATTCTGAAATCAAGTTGCTAAAATACAAAAATTACAAACAACATTACTTATATATATATATATTTATATTAGCCGGCCTTATTGCCTGCACAGATGAAAAGATTAGAAGGATAAAATGTGATAAAGAAAAGGATGATATAGTTTTGGCGTGTTCTAAATATTTACATCTGTTGTAATCAGAACAACAAGCTTAACACAAAATAAACACCAACCTTGTATAACATTGTATCAGAGCGAGATTTTACAGGCGATAGTGGGTTTGAACCTCGACCCATTTGCACAATACGTGCTAAGCTAGCTAATCAAGTTTAAGGCTTAGTTATGGATCATTGGCTAGCCGCCAGCATCTCATCTTAACAAGGCTTAAAAAAGGCGGATTGAGCAATGTTCTTTAACTCCTTAAGACCCAACATGCTTTGGGACAACTGATAGAAACAAAGTTGAACGTTTGTTCTCTTCCCTTTAACCTCTTATAGGCTATGAGCCCTTTTCCTTCATCTCCTTCCTCTCTTTCACACAACTCCGAACTTCCATTGTTCATTTCAATGGCTGACTCCTCCTTTGAGCTTCACCGCTCTTCTCCCGCTTCTAGCCACCGCCGACATCATCGTCACCATCACCACCCGACCCCCGACACCTCAAACTACCCTTCAGCCTCTTTCACACAATTGAGCTCTCAGTACAGCCCAAGGAGAAGACGTCGCCGTCCGAGAGCTCCAGCAGCCACGCCTTTTGCCTCCGACCACGACGTGTCATGGCAGGGCGAGGTGTCATGGCAATTTGAGCCCTCCGGGTGGCAAGAAGGCCGCAACTTGGGTGCAGTCCTGAGTCCCTGGACAACTGCTAATCCAGCGGAAAGTAATCGTTTGACCAGCGACTACCATCGTTCTCGCGCTAGTAATGCACGCTTTCGCGCCTCTAACAATCCGTATCATGATGAGTACTCGGGCTATGGCGTCGTAAACCAGGAAAGGATTGAGCTCCAAAGCTTTGCTGCAAGAGAGAACGAGAGGTCTTTTCTTCACCGGAAGTTTCATGCTCATCATGGCCTACCAAAGTCGGTTATCAAAGAGCCTTTGGCCAACAAAGACGAGCTTAGTTTAGTAGATTATGATATACCAGAAGAAGAACATCATCATCATGATCATGACCATCATCATTATGGACATGATCATCATGGTTATAATGATGCGTGGCAATCAACTAGTCGTTTTTATGGCGGCGATGATCCGTTCCATCATGTGGATCGAGGTTCTGAGAGTGGGGAGGAGGAGGATGATGACGACGACGATGAAGATGAAGAACCAGCGAAATCGGTTGGGCTGTTCAGCTTGTTTAAGTATTCAACCAAGTGGGATTTGGTTCTTATTTTTTTGGGGTGTATCGGGGCTTTCATTAACGGAGGTTCTCTTCCGTGGTATTCAAATCTCTTCGGAGAGTTTGTCAATAAGATTGCTACTGATTATTCCCGCTCTGATAAAAACCAGATCATGAAAGATGTAGGGCAGGTACGTCATGGTTTTTATTTATTTATTTATTTTTATTTTTTAAGTTCGTGTTTAATGAGAAAGAAAATACTTTCGTTGGTCATATAGCGAAAGAGAGCAAGCGCTTCGTGACTCTCTCTTCCATCATTAGAGGTTCGATTTTCTGCGTCCGCATTTTGTCCTTTAAAATAGCGACATAGACCTCCAGGAAATGTTGAAAAGGGTGTGGACGGATCCCCTTTTTTGTTTCACCTGTGGTCTCGATAGATTTCAAAAGGGATGTTGGGTGTGATCGTGGAAATACCACTAATCCACTTTTTTTTTTTTTGTCCTTAGCAAAAAATATACCTTCTCACCCTATCACTTTTACCATTTTGTTATGGAGAATGCCATTGTTTCTTCATGTAGTTTTTGATTATTTATTTATTTTGAATAAGCCTGATTTTCGTTAATATAGGTTCAAATTTTGTTTTCAGGTATGTCAGCTTATGGCTGGACTAGCAGCAATTGTCTTGGTTGGAGCATATATGGGTAAGTGGAAATTTTCATTTTTCTTTATTTTTTATTTTAAATGATTTCTTTTGTCGCTCTTTTTAGGCTTGAACATGTGAAAAATACACATTGCATTCTTTCACACAATAACATATGAGTGTTTCTTCTGACAACTAAATTGGCAGAGATCACTTGTTGGAGATTGGTTGGGGAAAGATCAGCTCAAAGAATAAGAACCGAGTACCTTAAAGCAGTTTTACGACAAGACATTGGCTTCTTCGATACGCAAATCAGTACCGGTGATATAATGCATGGAATTTCAAGTGACGTTGCTCAAATCCAAGAAGTTATGGGAGAGAAGGTTTAGTCACTACCCTTTCACCATTTCTAAATCATGTCCTAAAATTGGTTCTCTTTTAATTTTTGGCCTAAACTACATCAATCGCGTTTTATAAGCAATGATGCATTCGGGATCTTCTAAATGCAGATGGCACATTTCATTCACCATGTATTTACCTTCATCTGTGGATACATAGTCGGGTTTCGAAGGTCGTGGAAAGTGTCCCTAGTTGTCTTCTCCGTCACCCCCTTGATGATGTTCTGCGGGATCGCTTACAAGGCTGTTTATGTTGGCCTAACATCAAAAGAAGAGGTAGAATTTCAGACAAGGAACAAACATATTAAAATCTCAATCATGTTTTTCTCCACATATTGTCCTCTATTTTTTTTTTCTTTTGTTTTCATTTGCTGTTTTTGTTTTCTTTTCAAGGCTTCATATAGAAGAGCCGGTAGTGTAGCAGAACAGGCTATCGGTTCAATCAGGACTGTATTCTCATTTGTAGCAGAGAACCATTTGGCTGCTAGATATGCTGAATTATTAGCGAAATCTGTCCCGTTCGGGGCAAAGATAGGATTTGCTAAAGGTGCAGGCATGGGAGTTATCTATTTGGTTACTTATTCAACATGGGCTTTGGCTTTTTGGTATGGCGGTATCTTGGTTGCTAAACAAGAAATAACCGGAGGCGATGCCATCGCTTGCTTCTTTGGTGTCAACGTAGGAGGAAGGTAAATAACACTCGCTGTTTCAATCTTGAGAAATCGTCTTCTGTTAAAAAGTACACCATTAAGAGTTTAATAACCTTCCTTGTAGTTGCCTAAAAAGGCACTGAATTCACTTTCCAAAACATGTTTGCTACATGCAGGGGCTTGGCATTGTCACTGTCGTACTTTGCACAGTTTGCGCAAGGTACTGTGGCGGCGAGCCGGGTTTTTGAAGTTATTGATAGAGTTCCTGAGATAGATCCATACAGTCCAGTGGGAAGGGCCCTCTCCAATGTTCGAGGAAGGATTGACTTCAAAGGCGTTTTCTTTTCGTACCCAGCACGGCCCGACGCTCAAGTTCTCAATTGCCTTAACCTGGCGATCCCTGCTTCCAAGACTTTTGCATTGGTTGGTGCCAGTGGAGGTGGCAAGTCTACCATTTTTGCTCTCATTGAGCGGTTCTATGACCCTAACAACGGTAAGCTTATTTTCATTCTCCGGTCCGATACCGTTTTCTAGACCAGAAAAGAACAGAATTATGCGGCGGAATAGTATGTTCGAGAACTGAAGTGCTTTGAAATGCAAATGCAATGGCAGGTGTAATCACCCTGGATGGTCGTGACTTGAAGACACTGCAAGTAAAGTGGCTAAGAGATCAGATAGGCATGGTTGGGCAAGAGCCGGTTCTCTTTGGCACAACCATACTGGAAAATGTAATGATGGGAAAGGAGAACGCCACCGAGAAAGACGCTTTTGCTGCCTGCGTGGCCGCCAATGCTCATAGCTTCATTTCGAGCCTTCCACAAGGCTATGACACACAGGTTCCAAAACACATTCTTAATTCTTCTCATAGTAATATCTCTCTTCTTTTTTTTTTTTTTTTGTTTTTTTTTTAAACTGAAAATGCACATTTGTTGCAGCTTGGAGATAGGGGAACCCAGCTCTCGGGTGGTCAGAAGCAACGAATAGCATTGGCTAGAGCCATGATCAAAAACCCCAAAATCCTACTCTTAGACGAACCTACCAGTGCTCTCGACCCCGAGTCTGAGTCAGTAGTCCAACAAGCCATTGACAAGATTTCCTCTGGCAGAACAACCATTGTCATTGCTCATAGACTAGCAACGGTGAGAAACTCCGACACCATTGCTGTTCTTGACCGTGGATCCGTCATCGAGATCGGCAGCCACCACCAGCTGATGGAGAAATTCGGAGCCTACTATAACCTCATCAAGCTTGCTTCTGAGGCAGTGTCAAAAACCTCAACACAAAAAGTACAAAAAGATCCAGTAGAGGTTGTTCATTCTTCTACTTACGAGAGATACCAAGCACATGATGTGTCAAGATCAAAGTCCACGAACGACATATCGAGGTCAAGGTACGTCAAGTCAACCCAGGAGGAAAAACAAGCTGATGATGAAGAAAAACAAAAGGTCGCAAAAGTAAGAAAGTTTAAGCTTTCAGAGATATGGAAGTTACAGAGACCCGAGCTTGCAATTCTATTGTTGGGATTCATCTTGGGAATGCATGCAGGTGCAATTTTATCGGCTTTCCCTTTAGTCCTTGGCCAAGCCCTCGAATACTACTTTAAGGACAGTTCCGAGATCAAGAAACAAGTTGGGAAGCTTTGTCTGGTGATTGTTGGGCTTGGTATTGGGTGTATACTCTCCATGACCGGACAACAAGGTTTTTGTGGTTGGGCCGGAACAAAGCTCACTATGAGGGTCAGAAACCTCTTGTTCCAGTCTATATTGAGGCAAGAGCCCGGTTGGTTTGACTTTGAGGAGAACTCCACAGGAGTACTTGTGTCTAGACTGTCCATTGATTGCATAAGCTTTCGATCAGTCCTTGGTGATCGGTTTTCGGTCTTGTTGATGGGGTTGAGCTCAGGTGTGGTTGCCCTTGTAGTGTGTTTCTTGACCGAGTGGAGATTGACCCTTTTGGCTGCTGCCCTTACACCTTTTACCCTCGGCGCAAGTTATGTAAGTTTGATCATAAATATTGGACCAAGACTTGACAACAATGCGTACGCCAAAGCTAGCAATATTGCTTCTGGGGCAGTGTCGAACATAAGGACAGTCACAACATTTTCAGCTCAAGAACAGATAGTTAAGTCCTTTGATCACGCTTTGTCAGAGCCAAAGAGGAAATCGGTGAGGAGGTCGCAGATTCTAGGACTAACACTCGGATTCTCTCAAGGTGCAATGTATGGAGCTTACACCTTGACTCTTTGGTTCGGTGCACATCTCGTGGAGGAAAACAAAGCAAGCTTCGGTGAGGTGTACAAGATTTTTCTCATTCTTGTTCTGAGCTCATTTTCTGTGGGACAATTAGCTGGTCTTGCACCAGACACTTCCATGGCTGCAACTGCAATCCCAGCAGTGTTTGATGTCATCAACCGCAGGCCGTTGATTGGCCATAATAGAGAAAAAGCTAGGAAGATCGAACGATCGAAGCCATGGGACATTGAGCTCAAAAGGGTCACATTTGCTTACCCTGCTAGGCCTGAGGTGATTGTGTTGAGGGACTTCTATCTAAAGGTCAAAGGAGGTAGCATGGTGGCATTGGTTGGAGGAAGCGGGTCGGGTAAATCAACGGTGATATGGTTGATACAAAGGTTTTATGATCCAAACCAAGGGAAGGTGATGATGGGGGGTGTGGATTTGAGGGAGGTTGATGTGAAATGGCTGAGGAGGCAAACAGCTTTAGTGGGTCAAGAACCTGCATTGTTCTCTGGGAGTATAAGGGAGAATATTGCAATTGGGAACCGAAATGCTTCATGGGCTGAGATTGAAGATGCTGCCAGGGAAGCTTACGTTCACAAGTTTGTTAGTGGCCTCCCTCAAGGCTATGAAACTCAGGTATGCGCTAAATTGTGCCAATTATCGACTCTTTTATCTATGTCTCCTAAACTTCAGGGTCATTCTACTTTGTCATCTAAACTTTAAAAACTCTACTTTTCCCACCTTAAACTTTGAATCAGCCTCACTCAACCCCTTCCACTAGAATTTCAGTTAAAAACAAAGAGTTAAGTGTAGTCATTTCAGTTTATTTTTAACAGAAATCCTAACATAATGAGTTTAGTAAGACTAATTCCCTTATTTTTCCGTCTATTTTTAACCAAAATTTGAGTCAAAGAGTGAGACAAATTCAAAGTTCAAGAGATAAAGTGGGAGTTTTTAAAGTTCATGGGGCAAAAAATGATCCAAAAATTCAGGGACATAGATAGGAATAATCTTAGTGTTAGAGCATCCTATAATTTTCATTTTGAGTTTGAATGTTTCTTAAATGTTGAGTTATAATAAGATTATGTCCATGATATAATATCGATACGACTAATTCTCGTTATGTAAACATGTTTATTTCTCACTCTTTTTTTTTCCTATGATAGGTTGGAGAGAGTGGGGTCCAGCTTTCAGGTGGTCAGAAACAGAGGATAGCCATAGCAAGGGCCATACTGAAGAAATCAAGGGTACTACTCCTAGATGAAGCAAGCAGTGCATTAGACTTGGAATCAGAGAAGCATGTCCAAGATGCCCTAAGAAAGGTCTCCAAGCGAGCCACGACTGTTGTCGTCGCCCACCGGCTTTCGACCATTAGAGAGGCTGACATGATAGCAGTTGTGAGCAATGGCGCGGTCACCGAGTACGGAAGCCATGACACACTTATGGCTTCCCATCTCAATGGTGTGTATGCCGGCTTGGTTCGCGCTGAAACTGAAGCCAATGCATTTTCATGACCAATATTTGTTGCCGTTGTAAAGTTGGCTCCCCACTGAGCTTCCTTGTGGGGGAATCTTTGGCTTTTGCTTGTAGAGAAAGTAAAAGATCTTCTTTAATTTCATGATCATTTTCTTCACTTAGCCGTTGTTAAAAGCATACTATGCCCAAAAAAAGTACTTCAAGAAAATTTTAAATACTTTCTTTCGTGTCACAGCCATATTGTATTTGTCTAGTACTTGCACTTGTTACGATAATTATGATAACATTATGAATTATTAAGGTGACAGAGGTAAAAAAAAATTAAAAACTGTATTAATGTTTAAAAAAAAAAAAGAGAGATGATGAGGGCCTAGCGTTATACTGATGGGAGGGTGAGATGTCTTATCTACAAGCTTCAGAATGTGAATTTCCGACAAAAAAAAAACCCAGCTTTTGTTTATATTAAAATAATTTGGTGGACTTTCCAATTCTTATTTAGAGAGTGATGGCTCAAGTTTATCCAAAAATGGGGTGGACTTATTAATCAAAATACTAGTACCAATAATAATGATTATGACAACAGAAAAGAGATGAAAAGTAGGAATGCAAAATGAATTGTGCTTGCAAGCATAACTTAGAGAGTAATTTCACATCTGACTCCGTTATAAGGTCTAGTGCTCCAACTTCCATCTTAAATTCAAAGAATATATATATATATATACACACAAATATATATTATTAATTTCTTGTATTGTATATGTTTCACGTGAACAGAATTTGGTCAAGTAGGGACTATTTTAATGGATAAATTTAATCTGACATTGCTGTTATACCTTTCTGAATAGCTCCACTTCCTCTAACTGAAAAGAAAAAGACCCACAACCAAACTTAAATATCATTAGAAAGGTGAACCAAATTCTTTAATTTCACATCACACAAAAACTGCAAAAAGATTGTTACAGGACATGGGTTTTTTTGTTTTTTTGTTTTTTGTTTTAACCTCTTGGCTTTGCTTTAAAGCCAAGAGAAGCTGATGTTTACGTGCCAGGCATGCAAAGTTAATAGTTATGATTAAGCCAATGGTGTAGAGGCTAAAGATTGTTCATCATCTCAATACGCGCATCGATATCCTTTCGTTTGCTTCGGAAGAACTCCTTTGAATTTTCTCTTGGATCTTTATGCTCCCTCTTCTTCAGGTATCATCATATTTCTGTTTGGTGTCAACACATTTGGTTTTTCTGTTAATTATGCATGTTTCTAAAGACGAAAATCATGTTTCTAACGCATCGATCGGGAAACTTTTTATGCAGATTTGGACAAGTAGAAAAGATAAAATATGGCATCCCTTACACCGGGAGTACTGCTAAAGCTCCTTCAGTGCATGAACTGCAATGTAAAGGTTCGCGGAGACTACCGGTCGGTCCTTTTGCAAGTGATTAGCATTGTGCCTGCCATAACTGGCTTAGAACTATTTCCTGACCATGGCTTCTTCCTTAAAGTCTCGGATTCCTCTCATTCGACTTACGTCTCGCTTTCAAAGGAGGACAACGAGCTTATATTGAACAACAAGTTGCAGCTTGGCCAATTCTTCTATGTTGATAGGGTGGAGGCAGGAAGGCCAGTTCCCATTCTTGTTGGGGTCAGACCGGTCCCTGGGCGACACGCTTTTGTGGGGAACCCCAAGGATTTGATGCAGATATTGGAGCCATCAGAGAGCCCGGTTCAGGCTGATCATCATGAAGGAAATAATGGTTCGAAAACTAGGGAGATAGCAGAAGGGAAAGAGGAAAACGGCAGACAAAAGATTGTCATCAAAGAGGAAAAGGCGATTGTTGCATCTAGGTACATGCAAAGTGTTACCTCATCCAATTCAAAAGCTGGCGGGCAAGAGAGCAATGGACCAGTTGGGAAGAGCAATGACAATGAGAGTGGTGGTAGAAAGACGGGCTTCGTAAAAGGAAAGCAGCATGAGCTTAATGGTCAGGTACGCTTCTTGCTAACAAGACATTCCACTTTCAAAGTGTAAAAGTAATTCTAGGACTATGACAGACGTGCTGCAATGATTCCAGGCACGCCCAGTAACTTCTTCCAGAAATCGACCCGATCATTCACTCTCATCAAGGCCAGAGTTCTCGGTACCTAGCACCAAAGAGACTGTTTTATCTTCTAGGAGCACTTTTGTGAAACGCATGTCAAGTAAGCAGGAAAATATGAACTTGAACTTATCATCAAACACCAAAGAAAGACATATTTCACCGGAGGCGCTTCTCTGGTCTTCTTTGCCTGCTAACCTTCTAAAGCCCGGAAAGGTACTTTTCCTAGTTTAAATTTTGCACGATTGTGGGAGTTACTGTCTCATTAATCAATTGATACTGAGTTCTGAACCAATCTTCTTTCATTTGTTTTACAGACATATCATGATCAAATTTTCAAAGCATTTATTAACTAGCAATTAAAGAATCATTTCGATTCCTGCAAAACGTGAAAAGCTCTTCATTGTATTAAGATGATGTTAGACTCAACATTTTGAACATTAAGGATGCCGTAAATTCTGGCATCAATGATAATCATTGCATTATGATGCTTATTTCAAATCTTTTGTCGTACTCTTACAAGGGAATGCTTAGAAGGAGGAATTTAGCTTCCCTGGTCGCGACAGAAGCTCAGAAAGAGGCATCCCGAGCTGCAAATCTCGTCAAGTGCCTCAGGTAATTATTTAGGCAGACAAAAAGAATGCTTGTAAAGAGATTCCATTGAAGTTTATAATTCCATCAAGCTAGACTACTATTTTTTTCTTCTTTCCTTTTGCGCCAAGTAATCGAATTCAATTTTCCCTCCTAGCTTTTATTCAAAGCTTCATATTTTTGTAACTTTTCAGTATGTTTGCTGATCTATGCTCGTCTGCCTCACCGGAGAATCCACACCTCTCGTTCACCACATTCTTCACACTTAACCAGATCGTTGATCAATCAAACGAAACCAGTCCTTTGAAGAATAAATCATTTCCTTTAACTACAATCTCTTCCCCTCCAAATATTGAAAAACCAGTCAAGAAGACGGGTTCAATTCATGGTAAAATGAAGGCAGGGAAGGCTTCTGTGGAGGTAAGTGGAAGTGAGAAACTCGAATGGGCCAAGGGCGACGGTGCAAAAGAGATCAAAGAACTGAGAGAACTTCTCTTGAGCGAAACAAGATCTTGGTTTCTAAAGTTCTTGGAGGCAGCTTTGGATGTCGGCTTTCGCCTGAATAGCCAGGAGAGGAAAGGTGGTAAGAATAGCTCAGGACGGCGAACTGAGCCTGACAACCACATTGCCATCACATTATCACAGCTTAAGAGTGCAAACGAGTGGTTGGACAAACTTAAAAGCAACTCAAGCTCAGAGAATGACGAATTTTCAGAGACTGTCGATCGGTTGAAGCAAAAAATATATTCTTGTTTGCTTAATCATGTGGAGTCTGCTGCATCTGCCCTCGAGAACAGATCTGATCGCGGTTGACTGAGCAAAATGGAATATCTTCCTGGAACTTTTCTTCTTCAGATATTTATGAATAAGTTATCACCCTTAACGTGATACTAATTACTTATAAAGCCTGATTTGAGATGGACATACTTATCTAATACATTCGACAAGTATAACTTATTCGTGCATTGATTGCATATATGAACAATTGAGTTAATCTAAGGTCCATGTCTATGTAACTGTGAGATTTTTGTACTATGTTCTTTGTTTGATCGCTGCAGCAATGTAATAAACATGTTGGAAAAAGATACAGCCTCAAAAAATATAGCAGTCCTACCTATGCTGTAAGAGGTGGAACTTTGCAATACCTGTTATATATATACAGATATTGACAGTAATACCTGTTTATATTGCTTATTACTGTCACCCTTTTATGCTGCTTAGTCACTCACCCTTTTGTTAGTTTTGGTTCTGCAAAATAAAAAAAATGAGACAACTCAATCACCGGTGAAAAGGGAAACAAATCTTTGAACTTCAAATAGCACGGTTAAGAATAGTTTGATGCAGTTATAATTATTTGTAAGGGAGATTCTGTTAAAATTAATCAGTATTTATATGGGTCATAACTTATGCAGCTCAAGACTGGCTGATAAGCTTTACATGGAAGTTGGAACCCACCTATACGTTGGCAATCATTTTGTTGGTGGGAGGGTGGTCGGTCTCGCAGGCTTGCCTGTAAAACAAGCATGTTTTCTTCTTGTTGTTTTAGCAAAAACAACTGGTTCTGGTGGACAAACAGATTAAAAAAAAAAAAGGTAATTAAAATGAAGGGGACTCTTGCTCAAACAAATTACACTCTTTAGACAGAGGTATGGGCTAAAAACAATCTCATCTTAATACGAGCATAAACTGTCAATTACATACTTGGAAATGAAGTAAAACCAGACCCGTACAAAAGGTCCAAAAATCGGTTCTACTGAACCCTTTTCATCTACTAACCTGCTTTCATGCATAACTAGAAAATAGTACTAACAACAAGACATGGATTCAATACTGTCTGAAAGTAAGATTCAGCCGGCCAGGTCGGAGATTTGTTTCCTCCAGTAGGGACTTCGGAGCGGTGTCCGTGTGGATAGCAGTTACACCATGAAAAACTTTTCTAGAGCTTCCACCAAATATTAATACATCTCCTGATTCCAGCTTAACGACCGCCTGGTCAGCATCCCTTTGATCACCGTATGAAAATTCTGCATTATCTCCAATGGAAAAGGAGACAACAGGTAATCCTTTATCTATACTGTCAGGACTTTCATCACGATCCTGTACAGGAGGAGAGGTCATGAGATGCATCAGAATTGTATGAACATTCATGCAAATAACTGAAACAAGTGTTGATCAGCCATCTTCCTAAAACCTTCTCGGTTTCCTACTACTTTTGAAGAGCTGATACAGACATCTCTGCCCAATGCTATTAATATATGTGTGTGTGTGTGTGTGTGTTACAGCCAGGAAAAGTAAAGCAATTTTGAAACATTTGGCCACCCTGATAACATGAATAAGAAAGTCTCACTACACACCTGATGAAGGCCTAGTCGCCCATTTGTTGAATAAAAGTTCACTATACAAATGTCTGGTATCATCCGGGGAAGTATCTTTTCTGCATTACCAGCTTCCAGTTCTTTGCTTATAAGGGAATGAGAATCCTGGATTGCTTTCTCAACCAAATTATAGAACTCTTTGGGAATAGCGGGTGGTTTAGCACCATCAGTTGGCCGGTAGTCATCGTATTTGCTTGTCTCGGGGTCCCAATTTTTACCAAGGCACATCATCTTTAAATGCAGTTTTCCTCCTTCGCGGTAACCAGGTTGGTAGAAACCTCCAGGGCCTAATCCCAATTCACGGCATTGCTTCACTATTTTGATCTATAATAGCATTGAAGGATAGTAAAAATTAGATAACCACAAAAAGATCATATACCAACCAAAGATCTACATACTCTGACACAAGCACTAATAAGAACACAATGAACAATTAACGCCAGCACAGATTTCAGCACCCTTTTATTTTTTTATTCTTCAATTCTTCATCCAAAATCATATATATATATATCTTCCGAAAAAATGAGCAGTGTGTGTGGGTGTGTGTGTGCGTGCGTGCGTGTTGTGAGAAAGAGCGTAAAGCACTACCTGATCACTTGGAGAAATGTAACTCTTGAGGATAACCATGCCAGGTCTTAACGACCTTCGATCTAGACCTTCTATGGTTTGTTTTGTTTCGTTCCGACTTTCTCTATTCTTTACAAATAGAGAAGGTTTTAGCTTAACACCGCCGGTTTTGGGCGGGCATATATCAAAAGGAACAGAAGCTGCTGAGCTGTCAGAGTTGCCAGACTTTCTGTCACTTGCCGGAGTCTTAAACCCAGTCTCATCCTCATCACTATGTTTCAGAGGCAGACTATTCTCAACTTGTTGGCATGAAATATCTAACTTGTTTTGGGAATCATCCGTTAACTTCACGTTATCGCATTTCACCTCTACGGAAATTTCCCCAGTACAAGTTTTCTCTACTTCCGTATGCAATGAAGAGCCTTGCAGAGAAGACAACGGAGGACTATTCTCAATCCCATTGTGCGGTAAATCAGAAGCAATCACAGGATGAACTTCTTCTGAAACACCGGACGCAATATCTAACTTGTTTTGGGAATCATCCGTTAACTTTACGTTATCGCATTTCACCTCAACGGAAATTTCCCCACTACAAGTTTTCTCTACTTCCGTATGCAATGAAGAGCCTTGCAGAGAAGACAACGGAGGACTATTCTCAATCCCATTGTGGGGTAAATCAGAAGCAATCACAGGATGAACTTCTTCTGAAACACCGGACATGGCGTCGGGTGAATTGGGACCTACCTGATTTTTTGGAACATATATAAATTTCTCTCCTCTTCCACGTGAAGACCCTCCTGATTGCTGTAATAAGAATCATCAAGGATCGATAAGGTGTCTTGGAATTGTTATTAAACAAATAGAAAAGGTGATATTCCATCTGGACTTCTGAGTTTGGATTCGAGTCAGTGAGTTTTATGCAATTGAAACAGAATAATGCATTTAATAATTACTTGAATAATTCACAAAACAAATCCATCTATTTGTCGTAAAGTAGCTAAATCCTAATTCCTGAACGCAATAAGAACTGATGAATCAAACCCATTACTCATGGTATTACAAATCCTAGGGAAAAAAAAAAAAAAAAAAAGGAAACATATTGGATAAACAAATAAATTAATTAATAAGGAAAAAATAAATTTACACGATCAAAACGAGGTTGACGTTGAACGCCGGAGCCCATAAATTGTCGTCCACCTGAACGGCTCGGATTGCTTCGTGGGCTTCCTCGTCCTTGTCCTCGTCCTCGTCCTCCTTCTCGACCTCGACCGCGATCCATGATTCCAGGAATGCGTGGGCTTCCTCGTCCGCGATCCATGATTCCAGGAATGCGCGACGTAGCCCGATAGAATTTGGCTGGAAGAAGAAGAAGAAGACGAAGAAGAAGTGAACAATTAGAAAGGTGAACGCTTGGAAGAAAGGGAAAGTGGTGGAGAGAGAGAGAGAGAGTAGAGTACTGCTGAAGCCAGTGGAATTTCAGGAGTTTCGAGGTTTTTCTTCCAAAAAAAAAAATAATAATAAAAATAAAAAAGGCTCTTCGGGTTTCTTCTATGAATACAGGAGTACTCTATACAAATACGGTGCAGTTTTTTTTTTTTTAAATTTATTTTCATTGAAAAGTTCGTCTTCACCTTTTTTTTTTTTTTTTGAGTAATTGAATAAATAGTTCTTCACTTTTAATCCCATAGTTATACATCATAAATTTCTTTTCTTTTTTTTTTTTTTGAGAAGGAAATTTTTATTATTCTATTTGAATCATATGTTTATTTTCAGAAAGAAAAATTTTCTTATTTAAAATGAGAAAGTCATTTTAATTTGAGAATGAGATAGTATTTAAATATGTAAAAAAAAGAAAAATTTAGAAACAAAAATTTGTTTGAATAAGAAGAAATGATGTTGAAAATTATGTATTATAAAAATATTTTAAAAAGTTTTTTTTTTCTCAAAATGAGAAAATGATAAAAAAAAAAATTAGAAGAAACACACTTTTATAAAAATTTTATAATTTCTAAAATTGAAATCCAAAAGAAATAACTTTTTAAGTGGGAGTATAAATTTGATAATTACCATTCATTCCGACCTCCGAACTAGAGGCAGAACCTCACAGGATCGAATAGGCTTTTTGTCCCCACTAAATTTTCATTTTTCAAATTTATTTTATTTTATTTTTTTCATTTTGCTTGTATTAAAATTGATTTTTTCTATAAAATCTATTTTAACTTTTAATATACACTCTCATTAAAATACCAGGGTTTTAATACACGCTTCAAAAGAATTTTTTATTTTATTTTTTAATGGCCAATCACTATATACTTGGAGCCTATCATTAATTAACAGGTAAATCATTGATTAATATTTATGATTGATTATCAAATTTATTAATGATAGACCATCAAATAACCTATTAATTGGATTTTTTATTATTATTTATATTAAAAAGCAGCTTTCAAAAAAAAAAAAAAAAAAAAAAACGAACAAACAACAACAAAAACAAGCCCATTTTAATACGAACATAACTCTCAATTACATGAACTGGAAATGAAGTAAAACTGGACCTGAAGAAAAGCTACAAAAGTGGTTCTACTGAACCCTTTCCATAAACTAACGTTCTTTCAAGCATAACTAGAAGAAAGTACCAACAACAGGACATGGGTTTCAGTACTGTTTGAAAGTAAGATTCAGCCGGCCGGGTCGGAGATTTGTTTCCTCCAGTAAGGACTTCGGAGCAGTGTCTGTGTGGATAGCAGTGACACCATGAAAAACTTTTCTAGAGTTTCCACCAAATATTAATACATCTCCTGATTCCAGCAAAACAACGTCCGCCTGGTCGGCATCCCTTTGATCACCGTACAAAAATGTTGCGGTATCTCCAATGGAAAAGGAGACAACAGGTAATCCTTTATCTATACTGTCATGACTTTCGTCTCGATCCTGTACAGGAGGAGAGGTCATGAGATGCATCAGAATCGTATGAACATTCATGCAAATAACTGAAACAAGTGTTGATCAACCCTCTTCCTAAAACCTTCTCGGTTTCCTACTACTTTTTAAGAGCTGATACACAGATCTCTGCCCAATGCTATTGATATATATGTGTGTGTGTGTGTCACAGCCAGGAAAAGCAAAGCAATTATGAAACATTTGGCCACCCTGATAACATGAATAAGAAAGTTCTCACTACACACCTGATGAAGGCCTAGTCTCCCATTTGTTGAATAAAAGTTCACTTTACAAATGTCTGGTCTCATCCGGGGAAGTATCTTTTCTGCATTACCAGCTTCCAGTTCCTTGCTTATAAGGGAATGAGAATCCTGGATTGCTTTCTCAACCAAATTATAGAACTCTTCGGGAATAGCGGGTGGTTTAGCACCATCAGTTTGCCGGTAGTCATCGTATTTGCGTGTCTGGGGATCCCAATTTTTACCAAGGCACATCATCTTTAAATGCAGTTTTGCTCCGTTACGGTAACCAGGTTGGTAGAAACCTCCAGGGCCTAATCCCAATTCACGGCATTGCTTCACTATTTTGATCTATAATAGCATCGAAGGATAGTAAAAATATATATAACCACAAAAAGATCATATACCATCCAAAGATCTACATACTCTGACACAAGCACTAATAAGAACACAATGAACAATTAACGCCAGCACGATTTCAGCACCCTTTTATTTTTTTATTCTTCAATTCTTCATCCAAAATCATATATATATCTTCCGAAAAAATGAGCAGTGTGTGTGGGTGTGTGCGTGCGTGCGTGCGTGTTGTGAGAAAGAGCGTAAAGCAGTACCTGATCACTTGGAGAAATGTACCTCTTGAGGATAACCATGCCAGGTCTTAACGACCTTCCGTCTAGACCTTCAGTGGTTCGTTTTGTTGCGTTCCCTCTTTCTGTATTCTTTAAAAATAGAGAAGGTTTTAGATTAACACCACCGGTTTTGGGCGGGCATATATCAAAAGGAACAGAGGCTGCTGAGCTCTCAGAGTTGCCAGACTTTCTGTCACTAGCCGGAGTCTTAAACGCAGTCTTATCCTCATCACTATGTTTCAAAGGCAGACTATTCTCAACTTGTTGGCATGAAATATCTAACTTGTTTTGGGAATCATCCGTTAACTTCACGTTATCGCAATTCACCTCTACGGAAATTTCCCCATTACAAGTTTTCACTACTTCCGTATGCAATGAAGAGCCTTGCGGAGAAGACAACGGAGGACTATTCTCAATCCCATTGTGGGGTAAATCAGAAGCAATGACAGGATAAACTTCTTCTGAAACACCGGACATGGCGTCGTGTGAATTGGGACCTACCTGATGTTTTGGAACATATATAAATTTCTCTCTTCTTCCACGTGAAGACCCTCCTGGTCGCTGCAATTATAATCATCAAGGATCGATAAGGTGTCTTGGAATTGTTATTAAACAAATAAAAAAGGTGATATTCCAGGGCTTCTGAGTTTGGATTCGAGTTAGTGAGTTTTATGCAATTGAAACAGAATAATGGATTTAATAATTATAATTCATCCATCTTTTTGTCGTAAAGTAGCTAAATCATAATTCCTGAACGCAATAAGAACTGATGAATCAAACCCATTACTCATGGTATTACAAATCCTAGGAAAAATACAAAAGGAAACATATTGGATAAACAAATAAATTAATTAATAAGGAAAAAAATAAATTTACAGGATCAAAACGAGGGTGAAATTGAACGCCGGAGCCCATAAATTTTCGTCCACCTGAACGGCTCGGATTGCCTCGTGGGTTTCCTCGACCTCGACCGCGATCCATGGTTCCGAAGAAGAAGAAGAAGAAGAAGAAGTGAATAGTGAGAAAGGCGAAGACTTGGGAAAGTGGTGGAAAGAGAGAGACAAAGCAATGTACTGCTCCTTGAAGCTTCGAGACAAAGCAAAAGCAAAAGCAAAAGAAAATGCCATTTGGGTTCTCCAATAAACTGGGAAGTGGAATGCCCGTTCAATGCAGTTCACATTCGCCGTCACTTTCATTGAAGAATCCAAAAGGCATTTCTCCTTAGGAATATTTGTTGGTAATATTTAAATAAGTTTTTTACTTGGTAAATATTTTTATTAACTAAAAATCTATTAACTTAGTATGTGCTAGATGATAAGATTTAGATTGTAAAATCTGAGTTTGGATTGTTTATACATTTATTGAGGTATTTGAATAACTCGAGTTAAAAAATGTAAATATTTAAAATGTATTTGGAAAAAAAAAATTTAATATGGAGCTTGTTTCATTTGTCTTGAAATTTTATGTAATTTAAAAAAAAAGTTATCTTATATGGACTTATCTATGCAAAGTCATGAACTTTTAAAATTTGAGTTACGAAACTGTGTAAATAGTGAAGCTGAGGGGAAAAGAAAAAAATTGAATTGTGATTATAAGGTTTGGATTGTGCATTCAAGCACATGTTTAATTAAAAAAAAAAACTGATTAACTTTTCCTATTCATTTTTGTATTTGAATTTAATTCCAACTGATGAACCAAACACAAACTAAGATTATCTCCAATGCATTGGTCTATGCAAATATTATTTATTAACAACAAATATGAAAAATAATATTATCATACTTTATGATCCATTGCATAATGTTATTTATACTTTGTTTTGTTAGTATTATTGCGCTTTAAAACTTGTAAAAGTGAATATTTTGTATTTAAATAAATTAAAAATAAAAATATTGTGGCAAATTTGATCTTTCCTATATATTGTGGTAAATTTGCTACAAAATTTAGAATATGACAAGTTTAACATCAAATATAGGATTTTATTGGAAAGATTTTTTTAATATTTAAATGTCAAAGTTTACCATTGACACAACATTTTAACAATATATTAAATATGTTAAAAAAATGTATTCACTATAAAAATGCTATGTTAATTTATTTTAACAGTTTTGTAAATATGTTAGTTATTTTTTTAACTTCAATAAATTTTACTTATTTCTCGCTGAAAAAAAATTCAATAAAAAAGAAAAGGAAACAAACAAAAAAAAAATCAATTAGAAAAAAGAGCAGCATAGAAATCTAAAGGATTCTTTGTGCTTGGGCCCTCTGAAATTAGTTGGCATTTTTTTTTTAAAGCTAAACAGAATTTTTAATTTAACATTCGCTTGAATGAACTACTTAATTTTTCATTATAATATTGGAATACAATGTGTATTTTATTACACAGTTATTAAAATGTAAACATTTGAATATTTTATAATTTAACAACAACTGGACTAAAATGTAAATTGCAAATTTTTGCAGTTTGAAAATCCATATTACATTTATTTTTTCTATATTTATACTATTCAAATATTATGTTTAATAAAAAATATCTAAGCACACATAATTTAAATTTTACATTTGAATGTAAATATTTAAATTAAATGAATATGCAAATGTCATAATTAATCTTACTGTCCCATTAAATATTCCTTGTAATGGTGTTTCGCTAACTAATTATGCACATAATGCATTCAAAACTTTTCCTTAGATTAGACCCCCTTTTTTTTTTTGTAACAATTGAGACCCTAATTTAGGTCATGAATATATAATAAATATCATATTTATAAAAATTAAAATAAATAAATAACATATTTACAAAACTATTGAAATAAATAGCTTACTTATCAGAAAATACATTATTTATCTACTAAATAAACTATGTAAATAATTTATCTATTCCTAGTTAAAAATAAAGTACTTACTTATAGCTGTGGTAAAGTCTCGACGAGGAGCATTATCTATAGTGGTCAATCTAACGATTGAATATCATTGTGTGGCTAAATGGATGACAAGGATAAAAGAAATATTGAATGTTACTATTGTCTTATCTACACACAATCATTGATTTATTTTAGATTTACAAATTTTTTTTTTATTTTTTTCTTCCAGAAAATTTTCATATGATCTGATGAAAAAGAAATCTAGGAGAACACCCATTGCCGGTGATGGGTCTAGAGATCATCCAAAAAGGCCGGACCCACCGCCACCTCCACCGCCTCTTCCTCTCTCCGAGTATGAAATCCAGATCCGCTAATAGTTGCCCAGCGCCTAGCCTCTAGAGCCCAGCCTTGTCGCCCTTTAACCAGCTCGCGATGCTCAGTGTCGCCCAGCGTCATTGCCAGCACTTTGTGACCAACGATCACTGCCGTCCCTTTCGTCGGCAAGAGCTCTTGATTTTAAATGTTTTTGTGGGTTTTAATGGCTTTGCGAGTTTGATTGAAATCAAGCACTAGATCTCCCATATCAATCCACCAAAATCACCGAGTTTGGATTTTAATTGCCACTATCTTTGTTTTTGCATGTTGAGTTTGGGCAATTCAAAAAACTGTTTTTGTTTTTTTTTTTTTTAATTCCTTGGACACATTGGGAATGGTGGGGTTCTTGTGAGAAGGCTTGAAGAAGAAGCGGAAGAAGAAGAGCTGTTATGTCGAGATTTGCTGGTCTACATCTCAGGTGTTCTTTGGCGCTGGGGTGTGGGTGACTGTGGGGGGATTTATGGGCTTTTGGGATTAGAAATTTGAGGTTGAATTTTGGGTTTTTTTCCTTATTTTGGAAAAAAAGTATTGTATTTAATAAATTTTTATTCAGTATGCAAGTGTGCATTCAAAGTTATTTGTTCCTCTTTTTTTTTTACCGTTAGATTTAATCGTAACGGTCTATGAAATAGTAACTACTAATAGTCAATGGAGCTCTACTATAATCCTTCCCTTTTTTTTCTATAGGGATGTTAAAAAAAAAAAAAAACCTTTTTAAGCATCATTTCACTAATGCCTCGAGTTTTATTAAATAAATAAAATGATTGTTTTCTTTTAGCATTTGATTGACCAGTGCAAAAATTGTTTAATGGTCACTAATTTTATAACATATACTTTACGCGTGCGAAACAAATAAGTTAAAAAAAAAAAAAGGCTTTTATGTATTGTTAAATGATTAAGAGAGACAAGCAAAATAAAGAAGAAAAAAACAAAGCAAAACAAAGCAAAAAGAAAAATGTCACATAGTGATCACATTGTGGCCGCCAATGTTAAGGGTTAGCTCTTTTATATATATAGGTAATAGATTCATAATCCTATCATTTATTATGGGCAATGTAGAATAAATATAAATTGGATAATTCGGCACATTATCTATCCAAGATATACTTTATTTAATTGGATAATTCTACACATTATGCTAGGATCAATCTTAAAATTATCCCTTCTTTATATCCACGATCATATTATAATTTTTTTAAAAAGAAAAATTAGGTAAATATGTAGTGGATTATTCTACACAATATGTTATGATCAATATTAAAATTATCCCTTTCTTATATCAGCGATCACATTACCATTTTTTTTAAAGAAAAATTAGATAAATAGGTAGTGGATTATTCTACACATTATGCTAGGATCAATCTGGAAATTATCCCTTCCTCGAATCCGCGATCACATTACCATTTTTTTAAGGAAAAAAAAAAAAAAAAAAGGTAAATAGGTAGTTTTAAATATTTATATAAATATATGACTGAATTTTTTTTATTATTTAACGAAATGACCTTTAAACAATAATTAATCATATTTAATTAGTGATTAATCATATTTAATCAGTGATTAATCTATATTAGTATTGATCATTCATTGATTAAGCATGATCAATCAGTGATTGACTAGATTAACTGATTGGTGGTCATTTTCTTGATTTTAAGAAACTTCGGTTATTTGTAAAAAAACTTTTTAAAAAAGGTCATTTATCCATAAAATTTTTTTTTAAAAAGAAAAGTTATAATGGTGAAAGGATTTTGTCACCACCACAAAGAATTATTGATTTAATTATTAAATTGATTTTTAAGATAAACCTTGATAGATCATATGGTTACACACTTACTCAATTACTCTAACATTTAAAAACCAGTACTACCATAATGTATGCGCTTTTATTTGTTTATTCATTTCTCACCCTCAAAAAAAGAAAAAAAATAAAAAGTTTTTATGCATCTCGTACTTAAAAAAAAAAAAAAATAAATAAAAAGAAGAAGAAGAAGAAGTTAGAAACGAGAAATCTGGACTCTCTGTGTTTTGTTAAAATTAAATGTGAAATTACTCTCTCAAGATACGAGGTGGAACAATATTAAAATAAAATAAAATAAAATAAGAGAGAGAAAAAAACGTACAAGTGGATCTTCAACCCACCAAAAAAAAAAAAAAAAAAAATCTCTTTAACTCTCCTCGTCGCTCCGAGTCCATCACCGTCTCTGTCTCTCAAATCAATCCATAACCGGGTATTTCTGCTCTCCTGTGCACATTTTTTTTTAATAAATTTTTTATGTCGAAATTTTTGGACGGATATCGCTCATTTTTCTAGTTTTTCTTCAATTTTGGAATTTGGAAGGGAAATCAAACCCCATTTTGAAATGATTTAATGGGTATTTTTCTGAGACTGTTTTTGTGGGTCAAAGCGTTTTCTCTTGATCTCTGTTTCCCTCTAGCAGATCATTGCGGTTTCGACAAGCATGCCATCTTCGATCACGAAATTTTTTTTTTAATTGAAATTCTTTAAATTGGGTATATAGGAATGATTTGTTTTTCTTATTCTCGTAGAATTTGAATTGGGCTTTTAATGGCTTATGAAATGTATTTTTCTCAGTAAGAGATATGAATAATTTCTTTAGTTTCGATCTGTTCAAATGTTCAATTCTTCGAAACAGCAGGAATAAGTGTTTTGTCATTATGTTTGTTATTATTATTATTATTTTTTGTTGGACAGAATTCAGTAAAACTGGTTGAACTTAAAGCATAACGTGCATTTTGTGCTGAATCGAACGCTTAGGTATCGGAGAAACTATTATGCAATGAGAAGTTCTTGAATTGCTAGTCAACGTTTCTATATGCATTGTGATTGCAGCTAACTTTTAATAGCTGGGAAGTTGGGAATCGAAGATGGTAAAGCTAACAATGATCGCTCGTGTTACTGACGGTCTTCCTCTAGCGGAGGGGCTGGACGATGGCCGTGATATTCAGGATGCGGAATTCTACAAACAACAAGTCAAGGCTTTGTTTAAGAACCTGTCAAGAGGCCAAAATGAGGCTTCAAGGATGTCGGTCGAATCTGGACCTTATGTTTTCCAGTATCCTTGTGTGTCTATTCCATTATATATTCTT
>JAFMPE010140151.1:2265-24202 GCA_024759925.1 Ficus religiosa
AAAAACTTTTTGAAAAAAAGACAAAAAATAGTACGGTTAGAGTTGGATTGAACTAATGAAGCAAACAAACCCTTAATTTGTTTGAAGTACATAAATTCAAAAAAGCTAGTATTAAACATTGGCTTTTTTGCATTGATACACCCTAAATTTATTGTAGAATTGTAATTTGCATCATTAAATTTTAATTTTGATAATTTACATTCTGAACTTATAATATGTGACAATTTGCACCCCATTGACAATAACACTAATCTTTTGAAAGAAATTGATGTGTGATTTATATATGAGTTGTTAATTCAGACATATATAGTCATTATTATCTTTGTTAATTAACAATCTATATACAAGTAAAGTATTAATTCATTAAAAAATCAACATTGTTTATCAATGGGGTTCAAATTGCTACATATTTATAAGTTTAAAGTGTAAATTATCAAAATTCAAAATTCAAAATGTAAATTGTAACTCTATAATAAATTTAGTGTGTACCAATAAAAAAAAAACCTTAAACATTTCACTAATTTTATTTTTTTTTTCAAAATTAAAGATTTAAGACACACATAATTTAGTAATTTGCAGAAAATTAATGAGATAAATGCACATTTAATCAGATACGTTTGCTCTTTTGGCTTTGTTCCACTTGAGTCAACTCACAACTCACAATTAACGACTTTAAGGAATCTTATCCCCCATCCCTTCCTTAAAAATCCAAACAAATGAAAACGGCAAATTGATTTTTTTCTTAATTAGAAAAAATAAGTGAAGGAAGATGAAAGGAAACAACAAAAGAAATTAATTAATGAATAATTTGAAGTTGAAATGTTTATTTAAAAAAAAAAAAAGTTGAAGTTGAAACAAAAAAGTGACCCTTCAGAAAAGAAAAAAAAGAAAAAAAAAAAAAAAAAGAAAAGAGAGAAACAAAAAGGTAATGGAATTGAAATAGGATTCTCTTTTTTCCATTACCACCCACATGTGAGTGATCAAAATCCAGATAAGAATTTGATTCTTTTCTTTCTAATTATGCCTATCTAATATTCTCTCTAAAAAAAAAAAAAAAAAAAAAAACTCAAAAGTTGATCCTTTTTCAAAGTCAGTTGGTCCTTTTTCTTAATAGTCTGTTGGTCCCTAGTCGCCTTATAATTATTGACCTTTCTGTGCTGTCCTAAACGACACCGTCTGAAGGAGTTTCGTCACCTTTCTACATGTTTTTTTTTTTTTTTTTTCAATTTAAAAATTTTTTACTTCCACCTCAATCCTTTTATTTTGTTTTTTTTTTTCTGCTAATTTTTTAATTACAAATAATCAAAAACTAAAAACTAAAATAAATAAAAATAATAATAATAATAATAAATCGCTTTCCTTTCCCCCCATAGAGTCGTCTCTCGTCCTCACTGTTTTTCATTCTTTGCTTTAACTTTCAGACTTTCTTCTGAAAACTATTAAATTGAAGGGGAAAAAGAAAAAGAAAAAGAGGAAATAGAAAGACAAGACAAAGAAAGCTCTTTCCTTTGAAGCTTATTTCTTCCTGTGGAGAACAGAATAATGAAGGCTTCTGTTCTTTCTGTATGTTTTCTCTTTACATAACACACTTTCTCTCTCATATATGTACATATACATATACATATATATGTCTGTATGTATATGTGTATTTGTATTGCTTTAAGGTAGTTGTGTTGAAATTTCAGAGTCTCCTGGGAATTGGGTTGTTACAATTTTTTCCTTTTTTTTTTTAAACATGTTTGTGTTGGGTGGTGGTTGAAGTTAACTGTCTGATGTATTTATACATACATATATTTATATATATCTTCTGCTACTGTTTAGTTTGCGAGAGAGAAGCAAATGAAAATGAAAATGGAATTAACATCTGGGTTTTGTCAGATAACATTTGTTTTTTTATTTTAAATTTTCTTTATTGACGACGGGTTCAAATTTCAGTCTTTCATATTTGGTTTTGGGCTTGTTAAATGATGTATATTGCTCTTTTTTTTTATTTTTTTTATTTTTTATTTGTGATGATCATTTCTTATGTGGCTTTGAATAGTTGAACGAGTTCAATATTCACGTTTCTATTGTTTGTTTGGTTACTGAGAAAGTTGGGAGAAAACACACTCTTTTTATTTTTATTTGTCTTTGTGGGTTTTTTATTTTTTATTTTTTTTTTTAACGAGAAAGGATTTTATTTTTGACAAATAATTCTATAGTGTCATCATTTTAATGACCAATTAATGATTTTTGCTGAACTTCCTTTTTGACAACTCTAAAGGAACAAGAAATGAATTGATTTTTGACTTTCGAAGACTGTAGAGAGGGGATTTTTAGGCTGCCCTTTTGAGCTTTCCAATCTCTGTTTCTTTATTTTTCTTTCTTATTCTGTTTTTCAACTCCAGATTTTCCCAGTAACCAAACAGAGTGGAAACAGAGGCCAGTAGGGGGGGGGGGGGGGGGGAATAAAAAAGAAATGTTTGTTCTCAACACTGCATAATTTAATTCTTAATTGTTTTTTCATTCTTCTTCATCTTATCCCTTGGAAATTACACTATTTGAATTTTTCAATTTATCCTTTTTTTTTTTTTTTTTTTTTCAATTGCTTTGGAACGTGGAATTTGAACTTTCTCCAACAACTTTCCCCCGCCCCCGGATCCCCCCCCATATTGTAAGGAAAAGAGGATTATAAGGATAGAGTCTCGCATATCGTCATACCCTGGGGAGACAGTGCATTACCGTGTTGTACATGAACCGCTCATGAAGTGGATTGCTTGTACCCGACCACAATAGGATTGACTCGAACCTTAGACGTTTTTGTTAGATATATGGCTTGTAATCACGTTAACAACTTTCTGGTTGCATATTTACCCACGGCTCTGATCTATAATAGTGAATATAAAGCCTTAAGCATCTTTTGTCTCGTAAAGAAACTCAAGTTTATATCTCTACCTCTTACACTTGGTCTTAAAAATTGTTGGGAGATCTGAAGAAAATTGACACAGCTAAGAACTTGATAGTTTATATCTTGTCTTTTTGTTTTTAATTTGAATCTATGGTTTCATGAGGGTAGCTGGTGAAGAATCCACCGGAAAATTTTCTGTCATTCTTAGTAATTACACAACACTTGAAATAGCCCGTTTTTCACATACCCTCTAGCTTTTCTTATTGCAATTTTAGATATGGTAAGTAGTGTAGAGGAAAGAAATCCGTTTTCACTTTCATTCAAGTATTAATTTCGTGTAACTTGCAATCGTCTTAAAACTTGATTGCCGATAATAGAAACGATACAAGGATTCTTATGTTGTTACTAACCGAAAGCAGGAGGATGGGTTGGTGAATGCCTTAGTTGATGCATGGTCATGGATTCAAACAGTTTCTTTTTTGCTTTTGTAATATCAGACCATTAGAATTATGGTGTTTATGAAATTAAACTAAGAACTCTGACACTCTTGTGCTCCTTTTTTCCAGGCTACAGCATTCTCAGACCCAAAGAGTAGGTCATGCTTGTGCAGTCTGTTCGTTGTAGCTTCTTTGATTTGTGGTGCTTACTTCATCGGTAGTGCATTCATTGAAAAGGAATACAAAGAAGTACGTATCTGTGCCTTACTGGTGTTTTTGGATTCTATATTGTGTTGTATTGATCATCTAAGTCTGGTGGCATCTTCGAATACTTTCTAGTCTGCAGGATGGAATATTATCCGTCATTTTTTATAAATAGTTCCATTTACTCTTCGGCTGCTGTTTCTTATTTGAGTTAGCTTTGAACTTAATAAATTGGGCTGCTTCTAATGCCATTGATGGTTGAATTTATTTGACATAGCATGGGAAAATTGATTTATTTTCGGTATTTAGATGCCAGTATTTTACTTTAATGATCTGATTGTTGACCTGTAAGTTGAATTTGCTTGGATATATTAGAAGAAGTAGAAAACCTTTAATTATAGCAAATTCCGTGGTCCTAACTTATGTTAACTTGCTATTTGAATTTGGATGCAGAGATTGGCAAGATGGAAATTTGTTTATGGTTTGCAGAATACAAAATCAGATAATAATATGTGCCAGGTTTGTCTCATTTTTGTTTTAACTTTTTTCATAACGACACTTAAAAAGTTATTTTCAATTTTTTCTAATAAAGTTTCTCTTTCCCTCAGAATCGATGTTACCCTCTGGAAACTGCAGCGTTACCAAAAGGGATTATTGCCGAAACATCAAACCTGGAAATGCAAGCTTTGTGGGGTGCTACCCAGAAAAATGTACGTGATGAATTTCAAACCTACGAGTTGTGGCATGCTAGCTACCCCAAAACACATCTGCTCATACAATACTTGTTTCATCTTAAACACGAAAATTATGTTAGGACTGCATCTGATTGAAATTTTTTAAAGATGACAAGAATTACTAAACTTTCCTGAAACAAGACAGGTTGACTGTATTTTAGCGCAAGAGATGTATTTATTTTGTATTTACTGCCTAAAATGGAACCTTTTTGTTTCAGAATAGTTCAAAATCTTCATTGAGCTTGCTGGCCATTGCCGTTGGAATTAATCAGAAGAAAGTAGTGAACAAAATTGTGCAAAAGGTGACAGTTGCTCCTCTTACACCCATTTTGATTTCTGAACATCTCGTCATGATTCTGATCAGTGATCACCAGCTGTTACTATCTTGCAGTTCCCCACCAGTGATTTTAGAGTGATGCTTTTTCATTATGATGGTTTTGTGGATAAATGGAGGGACTTGCCGTGGAGCGATCTCGCAATTCATGTGTCTGCTGCAAATCAAACAAAATGGTAATACTGATTATTTGGAACTATATTCTTTCTGAAATTAGAGTTTGTCACGGCAAGTTAGCAGATTTGGTGGACTCAAGTCGAGACACATTTTACTGAAACAAAATTCTTTTTCCTCTATGGTGACGCAGGTGGTTTGCCAAACGTTTCTTGCATCCAGATATAGTTGCTGAATATGATTATATATTTCTCTGGGATGAGGACCTTGGAGTTGAGAATTTTGATCCGAAACGGTTAGCGTGACTAGAACTAGCTGAATCTAAACTTGACATAGTTGTAGTGGTTACTGTTAAAACTCAAGTTTGGCATTACTCTGTAGTATCTTGAAATTTCGGAGGACAAATGATTTTGCACTTGCACGATATGTTTGCAATCACGTATGTCACCTTGTTGTTATTATGCTTTAACATGCTCTTTTTAGTGGGTCACGGTTATTGTTGAAAAGTGACATAAGTGGCACAAATGAGGAGACTGTTGAAAATCCTCTTGAACTTTTGCAAGAGTAATCTAGCTGTGATTTTCATTTAATGGTAGTCGAATTTAGAAATGTATTATGAATTGAATCTCCCGCAGATATTTATCGATTGTTCAAGATGAGGGACTTGAAATATCACAGCCAGCACTTGATCCCGTTAAGTCAGTTGTGTATCATCCAATTACCGCTCGCCGGAAGGGATCAAGAGTGCACAGGTTAGTATACATTTTCCTGAACATTATTATTATTACTTATTTTATTTCCGATTACTCTCAAGCAGTTGTGTTGCTTGATTATTGTGTTATAATATGTTACGGTTGAGTTTGATCCATTTTGCACAATTTTCTATGACAGACGGTACTATAAATTCAAAGGCAGTGGAAGGTGTGATGACCATAGCTCGTCGCCTCCATGCGTAGGGTAAATGACGAGCCACTCCATAGTTTTCTATGTTGAAATTTATCACTTTGCTTCTTTGATCGCCTGTATTATTGTGGAGAACTTTCGTTACAGTATAAAACTTGTTGGCAGTTGGGTGGAAATGATGGCTCCTGTGTTCTCTCGAGTTGCTTGGAAGTGTGTATGGCATATGATCCAGGTAAGAAACTTCTACAAAACACAGTGCCAACAATGTCCAAGTGTTCTTCGTTATTGATGAGTAACACCATTTCTTTCTAATAATTGGTTATTGGATATTTACAATAACACATTGTAACGATCCCGTGTTTCAGAATATTGGAAGATGTACTGTTAACTAACGCATTGCGAGAAAATAACACTTTGCAAGAATTTACAAGTTTTTGCAAGATGAAATCGGGCTGGTTAAAGACTTAAAATATGTTTAGTTTGCTGTAGGGATTAATCCGCAACCATTTGGTAATAGTATGAATCGTTAGGAACTCTAAGCTTGACACTTCGACAATGCGTCTTGTCTCTCCATGGCATTTATCTCTTTATTATTTGTTACCCTTGCAGAATGACTTGATCCATGCATGGGGCCTCGACATTCAGCTCGGTTATTGTTCACAAGTAATTTTCTGCTCTTTATTGGTTTTCTTTTCGAACTTGGTTAGCCATCTTACTTACCATGTTCGGACTTTTGTTCAGGGCGATCGAGTTAAAAAAGTTGGAGTGGTTGATGCAGAATATGTAGTTCACATGGCTCTTCCCACACTTGGTGTAACTAATGATAATAAGGCAAGAATCGCTCAAAATTTTTTGCCAATTAGTTCTTTGTTATCTTGCGAAGAATTGCTCAACTATGCGAATGATGTGAACAAGATCATTGTTTCACTCGCTCTACCATCCATCAATCTTACTCTTATATTAATGTTAAGGAGAATTCAGTAGTCGGGTATTAAAAAAGCCCTGTCGCAGTTTTGAACCATCTAATCTCATCTTATAACATCAAGTTAAGAAAATCACGACAGTTTAGTGGAACTGATTTTTTTTTCCCTACCGGAGAATTCGACTTCTTCATAGAAAGAGGAGAGAGAACCATTAACATAAAATTTTCCCTCCTTAAGCTAAAGTATGACGAGTTTCGTTTTTTCTTTTTTTTTGGCAATTGCAGGCCAAATCTGGCTCCCAAAAAGTTGATAATAGAGCTAAGGTACGCCTTCTTAGACATCCTATATCACTCGATTGCCTTGCGCTGTTTGACTTAATACTTGTTTTCATATCAAGTGCAATCACTCATATCCTATTTCCTCCTTCGGGGTTGCAGGTCAGGCTTCAATCTTCGATCGAAATGAAGATCTTCCAGGAAAGGTGGGAGAATGCGGTAAAAGAGGATCAGTGTTGGGTCGATCCATTTCGGTTATCAGCAAACCAAAGTAGCCCAAAATTATAGTAGTAGAGCCGCGGACCATCCGCAAGCAACGTAACGTTTGTATTTACCAACGTGCATATTAAACCACAGAAATCTGCACAGATCATTATACATGCATACAAAAAGTTTCTGGTATAGAGAATCTTAAAACAGCTGTGACAAATACTTCAAATCTGACAGGAAGAGAATTTTCAACGAATAACCGTTGTATTGTAGAGAGGTCGCCGAAGTCGTTATACATCAGTCAAGAACAGCAGTTGAGCCTTTTCTTTCGTGATGATTGTATCATGTATTCTATTCTTTTGAAATGTAAAATAAATTTACATTATTTATACTCGTCCATTCTTTTATGTGGACTTTTGGTTTTGGTTTTAGTGTTGAAAAGATTGTACAGTTTTTGATTTTGTTTGATACATTAGTTTAACTCTAATTAAACTGTATTTTTTTTTATTGGATTTTTGTCTTTTTCTAAAAAGTTAACAAAAATTATAATTAGTTTTTAAAATGTCAATCAACTCTAATTTAAAAATTTTTAACTCCAATTAACAATTCAAATGGGCACAAACTTCTTCAAAGGGTTTTTTCTGTTGTGAAATTGTGCACAGAACAGTATATGCAGACATGTATATACAGACACGCATATGTATGCATAGGGAGTGAATTTCACTGGTGGTTAGTCTTTCTTTAGCAAAAATGTCTTTTGTTAAAGACTAGTATTTGACAGTTCTTTACCTTTTCTCTATACAACTAGCCGTAGAGTGACACAGCGGAATAGACAAATAATAATAATAATAATAAAACCCTCACATAACAGTGACTGGATTGTTATGTGATGGATGATAGGACAGTCACATAACAGTCTAAGAGCAATAGATGAAACACTTGTTTAAGCATGATTTGTCATTTTAAATATAGTTAGAGATAGAGATTAGCAATAACTTACTTATCAAAAAAGGATTTTTGCACACCGGCATCTCTTGTATTTTTTAATTAAAAAAAAAATTTGCTTACTGAAATGTTTAACATTAACGCTATTTTCAATTTTTAAATGTTTTTTGTAATATTGGGCATCTTGAATTTATATGTTTTGCAATTTAAACCCCAAACTTCTTATTTTAACAAATGTGATCTTTAAATTTAAAAACTATTGCAATTGTAATCCATTAGTAAACATACGTTACAATATGCATCCTAAACTTTTCAACAAGTTGGATCTTGAATTCTTTGATCTTGACATTTTCAAAGCCTAATTTCTGTTTATTAATTGACATCCATAATTGATGGATTACATTTCTAAATATTATAAAATTAAGGTCCTAAACATTAAAATTTTAATTCTATAAAATTCAACCTTCAAATGAGGAAAACTGTGGAATGCACAGGAAAGGAAATTATGGGTGTACATACGGATGGTTTGCGGATCCACATTCTTTGTCTAATTTTTTATGTTCAAAATGATATATATTCAATAATATTATGTTACATTATCTTAAAATGGTTTAAATACTTTATAATTGAATTTTTATATCTTAAAATCTAACTTTTTCAATAATGTGTCGAAATATAATTGATTAAATACTATTTAGGATATTAAAATTGAACAGGAGATGTTAATTTGTGGTTTGCAGGTGAGAGTTGTAAAGTAGCAGTTTGCGAAAAATTCAAATTGGGACACCCGTTACACATGGCGGGAGGTTTAATGTCAAGTCTATGAGCGATTTAAGCCTAATGGACATTATCGGAAAAAAATGAAAAATTACTAAAAATTATTTTATAAAGGTAATTTTATAGTTATGTTTTTAGTATGTTTGGTTCTAATTAGCTTACTAACATTTAAGGTTAAAAAAAAAAAAAGGATAATCAAATACTACATATCTTTCAAATCCCAATTTCCCAACACACGTATAATAGAAAGAAAAACGTGCAAGGTTCGTATTTGTAAAAAGACGGTTTAGGAAAAAACCAAACCATAACTGTTTTTATTATTGGCGAGAGGGTCCGTTTGGTTCACCAATTTGAGTTGGAAATTTTATGTTTCAATAGTAATTTTTGTTCATTTTTTTAGAAAAGATAAAAAAAATTTTGAAAAAAAATAAAAATTAAGATAAAAATTTTGTGTTCGAATTGACGAACAAAAGCTTCTGGATATTTTGAAACCGCAATTCTACGTGGCATAAAAGTTGACAGGTTCGAGATGATTTGGCGGTTTTTTTTTTTCACCCCTGGCAAAAATTACCCCCTTTTTTCCCTTAAAAAAAAATAAAAAACTTTTTTGTGTCTTATTTTGTACTTGAAGTCTCGAACAATTACTTGTCGTCTCCATTTTCCCCATAGTAGGGTTTAAGCATTTCTCTCTGTCTCTCTCTCCTAGGGTTTCTCTCTCTCTCTCTATCTCTCATCCTAAACGGCAGCCATGTCCGTCTATCGCCTCCTCCTGCGCTCTCTCCGCCGTCCCTCCAGCACTCACCAACCCCTCACAACCACCCTCCTCCACCACCACCTACAGAACACTACCACCACCATCGCCCCCCCAGAGCCCACCATCCTCCGCCGCTCCTTCGCGTTCTCCTCCGCCGAAGAAGCCGCCGCCGAGCGCCGCCGCCGCAAGCGCCGCCTCCGCATCGAGCCACCTCTCCAAGCCCTCCGCCGTGACCCTCACTCGAATCCCCCTCCCCCTCGTGACCCCAACGCCCCTCGCCTCCCCGACTCCACCTCCGCCCTCGTCGGCCCTCGCCTGAACCTCCACAACCGCGTCCAGTCCCTCATCCGCGCTGGCGATCTCGACGCCGCCTCCGCCGTCGCCCGCCACTCCGTCTTCTCCAACACCCGCCCCACTGTCTTCACCTGCAATGCCATCATCGCCGCCATGTACCGCGCCAAGAGGTACTCTATATTCACCATATTTTCGCAATTCAAACATTTTCTCCGGAATCTGTTTAATTGCAAAATGTGCGCCAAAATTTCTTGTGAATTTTCATGCGCACTTAGCTTTTGCTTTAATTTCACTTTCATTTTCAAAATTAGAAACCCAAATAAACTGAAAGTTCGTAACCTTTTGGACTCAATTATTGGTTTGGAGTATTTAGAGGGGAGAAAATAGATTACGATAAAAGGAAAAAAAAAAAAAAAGTATTATGAGGTTTTAAATATTTAGAAAAAAATTAGGTAATTCACATTTTTTAACCCTAAGTAGGCGCAAAATTTTTTTAATATGAAAATGGCCGTCAATGGGAAATACATATTAATTTTGGATCCTTGATTGATAATATTTATAAAAAAAAAAAAAAAGAACTAACCATTTTGCTAATTTTACAGAACTTCGGCCATTTATAAAGGAATTTCTTGAAAAAAAAAAAAATCCATTAAGCCACATGTCCCTAATATTAATTGTACCACTATTTTAGTTCAAAATTTTGGTTTGACTCATGCCCGGAAAAAAAATAAAATAAAAAATTCGGGCTCTGCTACTGAACAGGTACAATGATGCTATTGCGCTTTTCCAATTCTTCTTCCAGCAGTCCAACATTGTTCCCAACATTGTCTCTTACAACAATTTGATCAATGCACATTGTGATGAGGGGAGAGTTGATGTGGGTTTGGAGGTTTATAGACATATCATGGCCAATGCTCCTTTTAGTCCCTCGCCGGTGACGTACCGGCACTTGACCAAAGGGTTGATTGATGCTGGGAGGATTGGGGAGGCTGTTGATTTGTTGAGAGAGATGTTGAACAAAGGGCATGGTGCGGATTCTTTGGTTTACAACAATTTGATTTTGGGGTTTCTGAATTTGGACAATTTGGAGAGAGCTAATGAGCTTTTCAGCGAGCTGAAGGAGAGGTGTCTTGTGTATGATGGGGTAGTCAACGCCACGTTTATGGATTGGTTTTTCAACAGAGGGATGGAGAAGGAGGCAATGGAATCGTACAAGTCGTTGCTTGATAGGCAGTTCAAGATGATACCGGCTACTTGTAATGTTCTATTGGAGGTGTTGCTTAAGCATGGAAAGAAGACAGAGGCTTGGGCGTTGTTTGATCAGATGCTGGATAACCATACCCCACCAAATTTTCAGGCTGTCAATTCCGAAAGTTTTAACATAATGGTGAACGAGTGTTTCAAGCTTGGGAAGACTGAGGATGCCATTGCGACTTTCAGGAAGGTAGGAACTAAGGTTAATTCAAAACCTTTTGCTATGGATGTTGCTGGGTTCAATAATATCATTACCAGATATTGTGAAAATGGGATGTTGTCAGAGGCCGAGAAAATGTTTGCCGAATTGTGCTCCAAGTCGTTGTCCCCAGATGTCCCTACTTACAGGACTCTGATTGAAGCGTATTTGAAGGAAGAGCGGATTGATGATGCTCTCAAGACGTTCAACAGAATGGTGGATGCCGGTTTGAGGGTTGTTGCTAGTTTTGGTAATAGGGTGTTTGAAGAATTGATTAAGAATGGCAAAGCAGTAGACTGTGCACAGATTTTGAAGAAAATGGGGGAGAAAGACCCTAAACCAGATATCAGTTGCTATGAGGTTGTGATTAAGGGGCTTTGCAACGAAGGGGCATTTGATCAGAGTCGAGATTTGGTAGAAGAGGTTATGAGGTACGGAATTGGTGTTACACCTGGGCTGCAGCAATTTCTAAATGAAGCTTTTGCAAAAGTTGGCCGGGAACAAGAGATTGAGAGAGTGTTGAGCATGGATCGATGGGGATATGCCCCACCCTCTCGAGTAGAACGACCAGGACATCAACCTTTGGGGAGAGCTCAAATGGCAGGACCATCACATGCACCATTGGGACCTAATCAAATGTCTACATGGTCGAATTCTTCATCAGGATCCCCACAAAGGAATGAATTTGATCACCCGCAATCGGGGTCTCCTCAGATGGCTGGACCTTATCGAGGCGCCTCTCAAATGGCAGCACCCCAAAACCCATATTCGGTGTCTCCTCAAACAGTAGGAGTCCAGCACCCTCAGTCAGAACCTCCTCAAATGGCTGCACCACGGTACCAACAGTCACCATCTACTCAAATCGGAAGACCACATTACCAACCGTCACAATCTCCTCAAATGGCAAGACCACATTACCAACAGTCACAATATCCACAAACAGAAAGTCCACATTACCTACAGTCCCAATCTCCTCAGATGGCAAGTCTAAATTACCAGCAATCCCAATCTCCGCAAATGGAAAGGCCCCGTTACGAACCGTCACAATCTCCTCAAATGGCAAGACCATATTACCAACAATCACAATCTCCTCAGATGGCAAGTCCAAATTACCACCAGTCCCAATCTCCGCAAATGGAAAGACCACATTACCAACAGTCACAGCCTCCTCAAATGGCTGGAACTCACCAGCCTCTGTCGCAACCCCCGCATATGGCTGCAACCCAACACTCTTCTTCAGTATCCCCGCCAATGGGAGGACCCCAGCATTATCCATCAGGAAACCATCAAATGCCGGGATTCCAACAGGTGGCTCCAACCCAACATTCTTCTTCAGCATCTCCAACGACAGGAGGACCCCAGCATTATCCGTCAGGAACCCATCAAATGCCTGAATTCCACCATCATCCACCCGGAAACCCACAAGTGGTAGGGCCATCTAATCCTGTGTCACAATGGAGCAGCAGATCACCACAGCACACCTTATCAGGATCGACACAGACGGCTGGACCATATCCCTCGGGGTTGGACTTCCATCAAATGTCTGGGCAGCAACACCACCATGGATGGAACAGAGGATCACAGCACGACCCTGTATCTGGATCGACACAAACAGCTGGACCATATCCCTTGCGGTCAGACTCCCATCAAATGTCCGGGCAGCAACAAGTGCAGTCAGAATCTCATCTGTCCCAAGTAGCAGAACAGGTAGCGTCTGCTTGATTCTTTACTAGAAATTGATCCCATTTCGTCCCCGATTTTAATCGGGGTCCAGCGCATGCCAGTGCTACTTTATTACTTTTTGCCAAGCGTAGCCTCATGTTGGAAGTCGTATACTGTTAATTTATTGAGTCTTATAAAAATGAGGTAGATTTTGATAGGGTATATTATATATGAGGGTATGCTTGAGAGAGTTTTGATTATCACCAAGATTAAAAGTGACTTGATTATCCTTTATATGTTATACATCTACGTCGAAAAAAAAAAAAACGAACTATTAATTATTCTTGGTACTCTTACGCTCTAGATATTTGACGGAGACGCTTTGATCGCGATAATAAATTTAAGGTTATCATTTCTCTATTCTGTGAAATTGATGTACTATTTTCCTTTTCCTTGATGAGAGCAATGCTATAACCATTGGTGATCGTTGGCACATCATTTCAGTCAATCACAAGCTTATACTGCGTTTTCTTAGTATCAAGTTCTATGAGCACCGTTTTTGAACGAAAATTTTCCAGATTTTGAACTTGAAACCTCACAAAGTTTTACATCAATTTCACAAGATTCTTGTCAGTCCTACACAACGTTCCCCCAATTGTTGTCCTAAAGCTTATTATTGTTATTATTATTATTTTCTCTCTCATTGAAAAGTAGGAAATGCTGATTTGTGTGTGTGTGTGTGTTTGTTGGTTTAATTTTAGTCCCTTGAACGGACTGGAAATTACAAACAAAAGGAAGCGAGTCATTATGCTAGAATATGCCCTTATTTATGAGCTTGAAAACTTGGGAGGACTTGTAATTTCTCCTCTCAAATTAAAGGCAAACAAAAGGTTCTCTCAAGTTGATTAACAAAAGAAAATTTCTCTTTAGACAAAAAGATAAAACAACTAGCACCTGTGCATTTTGCACCAGGAGGCAAAAATAGTTAAGACCGCTATAAATGATTGAAAACTATATATATTCAATAAAAAGCCCTGTCAAAATTCTAGAAATTTGCGGGGTTAAAAAAAAAAAAAAAAAAAAACTCACCACTGATGAACCAAAAACTCAAAATTCCATCACTGATGAGGCGAGGTCAAGCAAAGGCTCCAGAGTGCTTGGAGCGAACTTCCGAGCAAACAGGTAACAAATGGACGTCGTCTCCAAGTTGTACTGACACAGGTTTCCGTTATTCCTTATCGACTGTAAAAAATCTACTGTAATGTTATCTTCTCTGTATGTTACGGGGTGAGGGCCTCCGATTGACCAGTTAACCCAAGTTACGGTCCGGTTTGAATTTAGCGGACCATGGAACATGTTGATGTAAGTTGGTAAGTAATGCTCGTCCGGGTAGCAAGCAGGCAAACAATATTTCTTGAAAAGGGTATAGTACTTTGTATCCGAGACAATATGTACCGCTAGAGCGCGGTTAAGTTCAAACCATTGAGACCCTTTTCGCCATTGATAGAGCTTGATATAGGGAAGCATCCTGCGGCTGTAACGGCCACGCCCATAACGGGTGGGCTCATCATATGACTCAACGAAGCTATGGTAAGAACCGATGAGATAGTTATACACAGTTGAGAAGTTGTAGATTGGGATGCAGCTTTCGGAGAGAAGAACAAACCGCTCGTTTGAAAAATCGAGCAACGCATTAGCTAGAAGACGCCTCTCTGCATCAGCCAGTGTTACTGTACCCCATGAAACATGCTGCAGATAATAAAAAGAAAAACAATTCGTGCACAAAATATTAGTTATTCAGTATTTGGAATATAACTGAAAGTTCGAACAAATAATCAAATAAAAAGGAAAGCCTTCTGTTGAAGCTCCACAAAGAAGCAGAAAACTTTTTTTTGCTTTTTCAAACGTATCCACCATCACCATCTCCGTATCCGAAGAAATTCAAATTGCCCAAAACAAAGAAATCATAGTACTCTTCCACACGACTCTAGCCATCTTATTTGACCCAAAAATGACAGATTTCTCAAAAAAATTGTGAACAAAAAAAAAAAAAAAAAACAACAACAACAACAAAAATGAGCAAGAACTGCCCGGAGAAAGCCAGCTTCACTCACTAATAGTATTTGAGTTTATGGCTTTATTTGCATAATTATGATTCATGTGATGAATGTATGGATAACGAATTTGATCGTTAATTACATGGTTCCTTGGATAAATTTCCATAGTTTAGTGGAGTTTTAACCGGAAAATGTAAAAAAAAAGCGCCAAACCGGGCGTATATCATTTCATTTTGGGGGTAAAAGTGCAAACCTTAAATTTACCGTCCAAGTTAAATGAACTTAGTGAGAGGAAGTGTGTTAATTCCGAACGAAAGACAAAAAACACCTGACGCCTCATAAAGAGGAGCCGTTTACGGACATCTACTCTTTAAGTTTGCAACAAAACAATACAAAATTGGCACTTTCTCGTTTCATATTAGAAAGAAAACAAAAATGTCAGTAAAGCTTGGGATTTCATACCTGACTCGGGATTTCCCGTCCATGAAAGGCAGACGAAGTCGAGACATTGAGCTTATAACCAGGAAGAGCGTGGACATAAATAGAGAAAAGCTTCTCGTGCCCTTTAAAAAATCTCTCCCACAACGGGAGCAACGGCAACGGTCCTCTTGTCAAAAACATGAATGCCACTTTAGGCACTCTCTTGTAGGGAAACCCTTCCTTCTTCGGGACCATCGAAGATCTCCAAAAGAGCTCGTTATCCGACATATGATGCGTCAAGTTCTTCGGCCTGAGAAACGCATTCAGGCTTGAACAATCCTCAACCTTCTCACAATCCCTCACGGTGGTACAGTTATCACCCTTCACACCCGGCGCATCAGTCGAAAAATGATTGATGAAAGAATAAACCTCGGTTTTCGAAACGAAATGCTGATTGATGTGCGAGCTCGTAACCAATCCTAATACCACACCCGCGACGAAAACAACCAAAAATGAAAGAACCTGCGCAAGCTTAAGCAACCCCACGTGCTTCTCGATTTCTTCCTTCTCATTTCTACTTCTTGGCATCTTGTTTTTTGGTTCTTTTCTCCCAATCCTATGACTAAAATAATACTTGGTTATTGCTCCTTGACACCAAATATATCCAAATTGAACTCAATTCACTAAATAATGTCATAAAGTACCTACATTAAATCGAATGTTCAAACTATATCAACAACCCAATTTCGAAAAAAATAAAAAAGCAAAACAGAACAGAACAGAACAGAACAGAATTAAAAAAAAAGCCACGAATTTTTCAACAAATAGAAAATATATGTAATTATATCAGAAATTTTGAAGAACATGATAAAATAATTTCTAAGCGAATATGTTTGGTCACTGGATTCCATCCTAAAAGATTAACCTATTAAGAAGAGGAATCCAAGTACTTTTAAGCCCATTCCCAATTCCATATCCAGCCAATATGCCATGTTCGCACATACTCACCAGAATATATATATATATATATATATATAGTGATTACTGCTTCAGATGAATATATATCAGAGTTGAAACTCAAATCACTCATAAGGTATCTACTAAAACAAATATTCAAACAATTTCACCAAGCCAATACAAAAAATAATAATAATAATAATCATGCACAAACACACACACACATATATATTCGAACAAGCTCATCGATTGAAGAATTTGGTCACAAAATTTCTAAGCAAATATATATATATATATATATATATAGAGTGATTACTGCTTCAGATGAATATATACAAGAATTGAAGCTCAAATCACCCATAAAGCACCTACGTTAAAACAAATATTCACAAATATTTCAACAAGCCTATAAAGTTTCAACAAAGACAAAACGCATTAAAGTTCTACTACGTACGTGTGTGTGTGTGTGTGTGTGTGTGTGTGTGTGTGAGAAATTTTGAGGAATACGATAGAACTGGAAAGCATCAATTTGCATAATTTCGAAGGAAAAAAAAAAAAAAAAAAAGACAACAGCAACAAAAAACAAAAAACAAAACAAAACAAAAAAACAACAAAAAACAAACATAAAAATATTTCCACCAATAAAAAAAAAAAAAAAGAATTTGATGCCGGATTCTCGTACCTTTGGGAAGCCTCAGCGTAGCCCAACGATTTCTCGCATGAATTTTCCCGAGAAACAAACAGAGGGACGGGACCAAATCGGATATAATTGAAAAATTTTAGGATCAAAGCACGGAAGGAAAAAAAGGGCATTGACGAGCAAACTGCAAATAAACTTTTACTTTATATATATATACACGTATGTATCACGAGGAATCTCTGTGTGGATATTGGAGAAAAGTAGGTGTAAGACAGGGAAAGAGAGAGAAAGTACAGAGAGAAATTCAAAACCCAGACACCATTAATTATGAGGGAATAGAAACAAGCAATAAATGAGAAAATCAGAAAGTGGGGTTTTCTTTTTCCCAATGATTTCTTATTGAAATCCCAGAGAGAGACAATGCAGAGAAAATCAAAACCCAGAAACCATTATTATGAAATAAAGGGTATTTCTGATTGAAAAAAAACAATCTGGTGGGGTCTTTTCGAAAATCGAAAAGAAGAACACAGAAAAATAAAATCTGGGTTTTTCGAACAGTTTTGAAAGCGGTTATTGGTGGGGACAAAACAAAACTCATCCCAGAAGCCAAACCCAAAAAAGGCTCTGTTTCATTTTTATTCAAATAAAAAAAAAAAGTATTTTCTTTTCTCTGACCCCTTTTGCGTGTTGCTCTCTTGTGCTTACGTGGAAGTTAGATCTACATGCGCACGTTAAGATTATATACGCCAACTCAGTCAAACTACCTCCTAAGACGCGCCTAATCAAAGATGTTTAGATGCTAAGCTGCGCACGTTGCAAACGCAAGTACATACTTTAATTAATATTAGGATATGTGTTAATGTATTTATTAATATGATGAGAAAAATAAATTTTTTTTTTTTTAATAATGAGAAAAGGAAAGTTGTTCGAAAGGAAATAAAAATAAGGCAACTATTTTAAGAGTAATTTTGGGAAATCAATTTAATTTTAATTTTTGAATATTAACTCACATGGAATTTTTTTTATTGGTAATTATGTCCATTATTTTTAAAGACTTATCTCTAAAAAAAATTATGACTCATGAGTCATATGTTGGTATTTAAAATTTGGGATTATAGTTAGTATTTTAAATATTTTCTTATTTTAATAAGTACCCTTAAAATTAAGATTATTTTATTTCAATTTAAAATGTGTAATTAGTTATTTAGTTTTTAATTTTAAATACATATTTACGTTTATCTTTTAGAATTATTTATATAATATTTAATATTAAATTAAACTTATCTCTTTGTTAATTCAGATCTTTATAAGTAGTTGAGTGATTGTAATTTTGCTTAAGAAGATTGGATGATTGGTTTAAATATTGACTTTCGAATTTAATTTTTTGTTGAATTCTCAATGGTTTTGTTATCTTATTAATTATGTATTTTTTATCTTGATTCTACCTCCTCTAGATCGGTCCTATATCAAGTCCATTTCGACTTTGGCTCTTGCTTTGTGAATCAATTTGGGTCCGTTTGGTGAAATGGTTTGAATTGAAATTTTTAAATTTGAGTTGGTCGACTTTTTGAAAATCAGTTATAATTTTTGTTGACTTTTCAAAAAAAGACAAAAATTGATATGAAAAAATATAGTTTAGTTTGAGTTGAACCGTTTCACAGGCAATGTTATCTGTAAGATTTCCTTTATGAAGGGATTAAGTACGATAAATGAGCGACATGTTTTGATGAAGAAGGGCTTTTTTTATTTTTATTTTTATTTTTGTTCCTACTCCTTATCAAGTGGGCATTTTTAAAGTTTGGATGGTAAAAAAAGAATGACACTGAAATTAGAGAGCACATGTGAAAAAAAAAAAAAAAAGATTAAATCAAAATTTGAGAGGTAAAGTGAGCGTTTTTAATGATTATTAATGAAGTAAATTTGTGGTTCATTCCATATCAAAAAGTACTATGGAGTAATTTAGATTGACTTTCATTTTTTCTCTAAATTAATGTTTCTCATTTGTACGTACACTGTTCAAATGTACATATTTAAATAGAAACAATCTTTGTCTGTCCCACTCATGACAAATAAACATGCTCCAGTAGTATTGTCTAATTCGAGTCCCTCAAAAATACTAAAACATCTAAAATTGAATTATAAATCTACTAGTAAATTCACATCTTTATACGTTTTCTAAGGTTCAAATCTAAAGTCTTTGTCTCAATTTTTATATTTTTATAAAAAGTCAAAAAAAAAATTATAAATAGTTTTTGAAAAGTCAATCAATTTCAATCTAAAAATTTCATTCCAAACCTATATATCAAACGCAAGCTAAATATTAAATTTACGATTAAACTATTAAATTTATAATTGTAAACTAAGTTGATCATTCACCTTCAATATTAAAGTTCTCAAAACTTAAGTTCCTATCAATACAATCTGGATGTGGTACTAGACCAAAATAACAAAAAAAAAAAAAAAAGGATTTTTTTTAATGAATAGTGAACCATCCAATTGAAAAGCAAAGTATCCAATGATTATCATATATACATATATATATATATATAGATATACACACACTAATCTAAAGCATGTGTCACGCACATATTAGACATATTTAAGAGAATTAATCTTAGTAGAGAGAAATTAAATTAATAAGTTAAAAAATAAAACTAAAGAAAAAAACAACGAAGTACCTGAAAATTTTAAATAAAAAAAAAAGCATGAAAGAAAATAGTAAAAAAATAAAAGGACTAAAATGTAAATTAAAAAAAAAGGCCAAAAGGAAAAATATTTAAGGACTACGGATAAAAGGACTAAAATGAAAAAAAAATTAAAGGCCAAAAAAAAAATTTGAAGGACAAAAAGAAAATTAAAAGGTTTTTCGTCCAAAACATATCGTTTTGAATGAAAGTAAAAGTGCATAGTAATGCACTTAGAGCTTAAAAAAAAAAAAAGTACCTGAAAATAAAAAATAAAAACATGAAAAAATACCAAAATGATAAAAGGACTAAAATATAAAAAAAAATTAACTAATACACAAAAAAAGGACTAAAATGAAAAAAAAAAGGTCAAAAGAAAAAAAAAATTGAAGGGCTAAAAAAGGACTAAAATGACAAAAAAAAATTAAAAAAGGCCAAGAGAAAAAAAAAAGAAAATTGAAGGATGAAAAAGAAAATAGAAAAAATTTTCATCCAAAATACACCGTTTTGGACAAAAAAGAATGCACAATAATTTCTTTTTCTTCTTTCTATAATATGTATATATATATATAGGAATAGTATTTGGAACGGTTATTGTATGTGTCCGTCACTTTAAACGTAGCTGTTAGATCATGGTTTGTTGAGTGAGGATAGCTAGAATGTGTTGTTTAAAGTTAAGGGGCAGTCAGGAAAAATTCTGACGTAGCTTAAGGTTGTAAGGGCCAGACAAAAACAGAGTGCAGAGGCCAAAAATTAGGTTTTTTTGCATTGGTGTACCTTGAATTTGTCGTTCAGTGTCAATTTACGCCCCCAACTTTTATTTTTGATGATTTACACTCTAAATTAAGGAATTTGTTGCAATTCACACCAAATTGAAAACAGTGTCAACTGGACTAACAGAGCTGAGCATGTGCCGCACATGAGCAAACTAAAGCTTCGTTTGGAATACCATCCCAAACTTAAAATTTTCATATCAGTTTTTGTCTTTTTCTTAAAAAGTTTTTTATCTTTTCTAAAAAAACTTTTGTCTTTTCTGAAAAGTCAATACACATTTATTATTAAAACTTAAAATTTCTAACTCAAACTCATTCACCAAACGAACCCTAAAAGGGCAAAGGATGTCACTCTCTCTCATAAATCTCACTCTCGTAGCCTTTGGAGGGAATAGCCATCGTGTTTGGGAAGAGAAGATTAAACGTTATGAGGTAGACCAAAAGTTCCTCAATGTGAGATGAACTGAGAACTTGAAAGGAGTTCCGGCCACTAAAATCTAGTGCTGAAGAGGAACGACAATGGCCATTCTTCTATGGAATGAAACAAAGAAGTTCGAGTATGGTTGTGAAAGCTCTGATTTTGATTTTCTTTTGTATAGGACTTTAGGTACCATCTGATGTGATGGACAAATTTTGAATGGCTTAATTACTCCGCAAGTGTTGAATGGCCTGCCCGAATTGATTCCTCCACGAAGTTGACTTCCCAGCTGGCATCCAAGAGTAGCAGAAAACTGAGCTTTCATTCTTCATTTTTTCTGGGTAATTTGCAAAGAAGAAGAAAAAAAATGCAGATGTCTTTTGAATTCGAAGGCAATAATTTTGGAATTGCCTTAACAGTTATGCGTTTTTGAATTGCAAAAGAATATGCCAACTTCTTTTTTCATTTTTTTTTTTTTGTTCCGCATAAAGCCTAAATTTGTTGTTCCGATATTGAACAGATTTAAGTCCATTCGAACCAATTTCATGTACACCGTAGGAGCTTTTGCATCGGGTTCATGTTGGGCAATTTTGCAAAATCCAAAACGGATACTCCACCCAAAAAGTTGATAAAAAATCAATGCGTTGAAGAGATCAGATCTCCAATCTGATCACGTCGGGAATAACGTCCAGTAAAATTTGATCCTTCACCAGATCATGTGTTGCCTTTGGACTCTGATCCCGTAGGAGCTCTCTCCCTCTCCTGCTCAATGTAAAGATCATTGATCCACACGTTATCCTGTGTCGAGCATCGTTAGAGATCTTATTGGTGATCGGTAGTGGTGGCAAAACAAGTTCTTACACACACACAGAATTATCATCATCTACAACTTTGTTCTCTTGACAATTTTCTATGACGCTCTCCATAAATTGTGCAACAGTTAAAATCTCCCAACTCGTATCGTTTCTTCCACGATAATTTGATAACGTATTCCATTTTCAGCTATTGGAATGCTTTGACAATCTAACTACAATGACTCCTAGTTATTTAAATAAGTAAGTTAAATTGCTGGTTTGATTAAA
>JAFMPE010140162.1:0-10830 GCA_024759925.1 Ficus religiosa
ATAATAACGACTCACATGCCTAGTCAGTTCGTATTAACATGTTGGGTTAAAAGTAGGTGTCCCTAACATTATTCTTTCAATAATTTCCAACAACTTAGACGCTCTTCGAGAAGATGATTGCACCAATAATGCTGAGATAATGACACTAACATAATGATCAATATGGTAACCGAACATAATTCTATGACCCCGACTTCGGAAAATAATACTAGATTCTACATACCCCGACATTGTTGTACTCCCAGAGCTTATGAACTCCATAATCCACAGCCTGCAACCAGAAAACCAGAGACGATTAATTCATGAATAAACCTCATGAACATTAAAGCAATTTGAACCCGAAAATTCGCCTGTTGATGGTGAAAAAAACCGAAAAATATCCAACAGCCAATTAAACATTTTCATTGCATTAACACAAACAGAAAGCAAAAAAGAACGGTCTTTCTAAATCCGCGTAAGATCAAAGACTCAGTATTAAGGCCTGGTCACGGAGACGTAATATTGGATATATATCATTTACAAAAAGAATCATTTTTTTTTTCCCAATTTATTTCCTATCCAGTCTACAATTCACGCAGTTACAAAGAGATTCATATGTTCCAAAAATTTCACGAACAAACTCCCCTAGTCCATTTCTCATGAGATTATGATCAGACCAGTAAACTAATTCATTTTCATATGAGATTCTCGGATTTTTCTCGCAAGCAGAGATTTTTGTAAAAACGAACGATTCGGGAAAGAAAAAAAAAAAAAGAAGAAGAAGAAGAAGAGATATTTGGCACTGACTCTTTCACCAAGGAAAGCGCCGGCGATGATGAAGGTGACATAGACGGAGTTCCGTCGCATGATGACTCTGTAAAGGCCTTCAAAAAGGCCTCCGCCGTTTCTTCGAGCCGCTGAATCCATGGCGATCTGCTTTGCTTAGCGTCTTCTTCCTTCTGATCTGCGAGAGAGCTAGGGTTTGCCGACAGCTAATCCGTTGATTCGCCAAATAGAATTTGGGGAAATCGACTTTTTAGTGCTTTTCGCGAACGGTTAGTGGTTTCGGGTGGTCGGGTTAAGGAGGAACCGGTTTGTATGCGGTTCGGATGGTCCTGGTTTGTGTAATGGACGGCCGTGATTGCCTGATTGGTCTATAGTGTTTCATGGACGGCTTGATGGCCTTCTCTTTTTCTTTTCTTTTCTTTTCTTTTTTTTTTTTTTGAGAAATTTTCTTTTCTTTCCTTTTTTTCTATACCCTTTAAATTTTATTTTTTAGGAGCAAAAATCCTTTAAAAAAAAAAAAATGGGTTCAAACTTGCAACCTCTATTAAAGTCCCACCCACTACCATCTGTTTTGTCATAAGCCAAAATCATCTTAAATAATGTAACAAGATTTAATAGGATTCTAATAAAATATTGAAAACTGTTGATAAATTTTGTATATAATTTTTTTTCTTTTTTATCACATTTATTATTCTCTTCCAAACATTACTGGTATGTTTAGTGCATCAATTTAGAAGGGAATTTTAAATTGAAGTTGGTTAATTTTTTAAGAATCGACTATAATTTTTGTTGACTTTTCAGAAAAAGATAAAAATAAAAATAAAAATTTTGAGTACAAACCAAATAGCCAAACAATGACTAATTCTAATCAAAATCTCAATTCGAATTTAATTTTCCAATTTGTACTCATATGCCAAACAAACCTAAAAAGTTTTTCTTTTCCACAATTGAAAGAAAATTTCACAAATAATATTAGTCTTAAAAATTAGTGTAACGAGAGTAATTAATACTAATTTTATATAAGTTACTAAAATAAGATGGTATGAATATGATAGTCACGTAAAGAAACAAATAAAATAATGTTATTCTTTTTTTTTTTGAATGAATCTAAATTTTAATGGTACAAAAAATAATAATAATAATAGTCCTTCAAGTAAAATGATCAGGTTCGTTTGATGTTTGAGTTGAGTTTAAAATGAGATAAACTTTTTAAGTTTAACTAATATTAACTTTTTAAGAAGTAGTTATAAATTTTGTTGACTTTTCAGAAAAAGATAAAAACTAAGATAGAAAAATACATTTTAATTTAAGATTGAATGAATTACAAGGCCTAAAAATCATACTTTTTTGCTTGGGTTAGTCAAACTGTAAATTAACTGGGCAAAACTACAATTTTTTATTTTTTATTTTTTTATTTTTTATTTTTTTTGCAGAGAGACAAAATTACAGTATAATTAGTCCACTTGGCCACCCAAAGCCGCCAGACAGGCCAAGTCCCGAGGGCAATTTCGGACATTCGCCTACCACCGTAATCTGACTCACTCGCCTGCTCGGCGCGTGTCGTCGACTCGGCATCCCCTTTCACGAGACGAGTCACGATTCACCCCCCGACTTCGACCGCTCAGTCATATACATGTACATGTACATACAAACATACATACACCTATATACGCGCATATAAAATAGAACGTGAACCGTACTGTAGATTGGTGGTTCAGTGTCTGTATTTTTTTTTTTTTTTTTTCAGCTTGCGATGGAGTTCGTGGACGGGCGATTCGAGCTGAGGGAGGTTCAGAAGCTGGAAGGCCACACCGATAGGGTTTGGAGTCTCGCCTGGAATCCGGCCGCCGGAGTCGCCGGAATTCCCTCTGTCTTCGCTTCTTGCAGCGGCGACAGGACCGTCCGTATTTGGGAGCAGAGTCATCCCTCCACTTCCTGGGAATGCAAGGTTCGGATTTTCTTTTCGTTTCTTTTTTTTTTTTTTTTAAAGGAATTACCAATTAATTTGATCCGTGCTCTGTTTGGTTGCCGTGAAAATTTGAGTAATTTCGATTTCTATTTGGAGGAAAATTCTCGTAGTATTGAGTTTTATTGCTAAACGTTGCTTAATTCACGGATTTTTACTACAAAGAAGCTTATCGTTTTGGTTAGATTTGTTTTGATCAGTGTTCCGTTTGGTTGCCGATGAATTTGAGTTATTTCAATCCGTATGTGCTGGCTTTTGCGGTTTTGAAGCAGTAAGCAGGAGGGAAATGCTCAAAGTGAAGAAATTTGAATGCTTAATATTGTCTTAATCCAGGACTTATAGTGCCGTTTTTCATTCAGTTCGTTTTGGTTGGAAGTTTGTTTGTTGATTCAGAGTAAAGTAAATCTTGAGTGAAATGGAATTGGTTTTGTTTTTTCCAAGATTCTTGATTCCTGGTGTGAGTTAGGAACTGTGTTTTAGAGGAATGATCATAGGTTGATTATAGTTTTTAACGAACTGATGCGATAATGCAGGCTGTTCTTGAAGAAACGCACACTAGGACGGTTCGATCATGTGCCTGGTCGCCATCGGGTAAATTATTGGCCACAGCAAGTTTTGATGCCACTGCTGCTATCTGGGAAAATGTTGGGGGTGATTTTGAATGTGTTTCCACATTGGAGGTATTGCTTTAATCCTTGAGATGCAGTTTGCATTTAGTTAGTTGTGAAACTCGCCTTGACTGTTTGATAATAGAGTTGGTGTTCTATCTGATCCATTTTTAGTCGTTATTAGGCAGTTCAAAAGCTATGAATAAGCAGGAGCATTGGAAATATTAAATTAAGGGGAAGAATAATGAGCATCATCATTTTTTTTTAAAGTACTTTCCTTTTGGTTTGTTTGTATGTCCTGTAACTTTTTTTTCATGTTTGTAAGTGCTGTCAATGGTGGCTTTCTCTATAGGGTCATGAAAACGAAGTAAAAAGTATCTCGTGGAATGCATCTGGGTCTTTTCTTGCTACTTGTGGTCGAGATAAAACTGTTTGGATCTGGGAAGTACTGCCAGGCAATGAGTTCGAGTGTGTTTCGGTGTTGCAAGGACATACACAAGATGTGAAAATGGTTAAATGGCATCCAACCGTGGATATTTTGTTTTCTTGTAGCTATGATAACAGTATTAAGGTAATGTTACATATGCTCATTTCTCTGTGGTCATCCTGCTAAAATTGTTTTTAGATTTTCTGTTTCTTTGATGACATGATTTAATTGGGTTGATAATTCTGCTGCATAAAATGTTACTCACAGATTTGGGCAGATGACGGCGATGGTGATGATTGGGTGTGCGTTCAAACATTAGATGAACCCAACAAGTATATTCCTTGGCCTCGCTCTCTTGTTTTGTATCTGCAGTTTCTGCTTCTTTGTTTCATCTGCCTTGTTGTCTTCTTCTACTTAAACAATTTCCATGAACTACACGTTTCGTCTAACGATACAACTTTGCTGGGTGTTTTTACCAGTGGTCACTCTTCTACTGTTTGGGCTCTCTCCTTCAGTTCTACAGGAGACAAAATGGTTACTTGTAGGTAAGGTCTCTCAATTTCATGTTTATAGCCTTGGGTATTTCTTGCCAAGTACTAAAATAAGTGTTTCGTAAACAAACTGAACGGTACCAAAAAAGAAAACTGAATCAGTGTTGGGTTGATTTTGCAGTGATGACCTTACTCTTAAGATATGGGGAGTGGACTTGGCAAGGATGCAATCCGGTGACGGTTATGCACCCTGGTGAGGAAAATTATCTCATTAGAAGTATACTATTTTAAATAGCATTTAGGCAAATTTTGGTATATCAAAGTACCATTTGAGATACATTTTGTAATAGAAAGTTTTAAGATTCTGTTACGAAGAAGCTTTGAGTTTCACCTAGGCAAAGTTTAGAAGATAATTTTGTGTCAAAGTGTGTACGACGGTTAATTTCTCTTTAATATCTCTCATGGCTATTTCATGTACAAGTTGTGAGTAGTTTACTTAGAATAAGTACTGCTTATTTCCAAGACATGATGTAGATGAAAAGGCCCATCATTACATAATTTACATTGATATAGCTACGTCTAAGATAAGTTTTACTTAGATGCAGGAATGGAAAAGAACACTTCCTCGTAACATGTGTCTGCACCATTGTGAAGGTTATGGAAATACTTATTAACCTACCGAACAATGTTCTTCCAAGTATCACTTAATGTAATTTCTGGAATTTGAAGTTGTATTTTATCTTTTGGAACAGGAAAAGCAACACATTTCAAATGTTTTTATGCACTCTAAATAAAACGTTTCCTTCGCGTTTGCAGGAGACATCTTTCTACTATTGCAGGTTATCATGATCGGACAATTTTTTCAGTTCATTGGTCAAGGTATTAACAGTTCATACTGCCAAGTGTTATCCTTTTCTTTCTTCTTTTCTTGCCCGTTTAGTAGATTATAGTTTATTTTTCATGGGTTAAATAAACAATTAGAAGTTAAATGAAATATGAATATGTTTTCGTCTCGTAATCAACAACACCCAAGGTAGAATCAAGACAAACTATGGTCTGTTGATTTACTTCCTCATGTTTCATCATTAGAATATCGAAAAAAGTAATGAACTAGACAGAAAATGACGTTTTAAAAATTATACATGTTTGTTAGTTGTAGCCAAATTTGAGATTTCTATGTTTATTTGAATCCAACTGCTGAAGTTGAATCCTTCTTTCTTGATATCTTTTTTTTTTTTTTCCTGTGAAACATCTAATTCCATATGTTAATTTATATGAAAAGGGAAGGTATCATTGCCAGTGGTGCAGCTGATGATGCCATACGATTTTTTGTGGAGGACAATGACATGGATGGTTTGGTATATTCTTCATCTTTGATCTTTAATTGACTGCACCTTTTTCATAGAAAGTAAATCTGCTTCTAGACGTAACGTTTTTGGTTGATGCGGATCATTATCTTTTTCCTTCCTATTCTTCCATACTTATCTTACAAAGTTCTGTAAGATTATTAAATTCCAATCGCACTGCATTTGTAAGTGGTGGCTTTTCGCATCTCACAGAGTGCTATACGTGTCCCTGTTCCTTTGATTTGTTTATTTACTTTTCGAAGTACTGATGATTACAAAAATTTTAAAGGTTGATGGTCCTAAGTATAAACTTCTGCTAAAGGAGGAAAAAGCTCACGACATGGATGTGAATTCGGTGCAATGGAGTCCTGGGGTAAGATAACTTTTTCGAAATAATATTCTTTTATGAGATTATGAGTTCTGCCTTGGAATTGAATGCGCTTTTCCTACATTCCTAAGAATCTAATCCACTTTTTCGGCTGCTACCTCTAGTACCGTTTTTGTACATATCACGATAATCATTGTTGTTAGCACTTTCTTTGCTTCTCTCATCACCTCTACCCAACATAGCCACCATCATAACATTCAATTTTTATTGCCGTGGCAACTTCAACGAACTTCACTATTTCCAGTAGTTTTCACCCATCGATTACGATGGAGGGGTTTTTTATTTTTATTTTTTTGGGATTTATTCTTTGGTGCAACCTTACGGGATATGGCCTGTGGTTTGATCCCACATGGTTTAGAATTCAATTCCTCATAGCCACCTACCTGTTGAATTACCATGAGTTTCCAGCTTCCCAAAGATTGTGGGGGGCTTGTGTTAGAGATTTGCGGGAAATCTAATCATTTTTCCTGATGCTTATGTTCACTCTCTAATTTCTAGCCACTACTGCATTTGGTCAGATTTTAATGTAAAAAAAATAAAAATTGAAAATAACATATTTTGTAGAGCGTAAGTTGCCATGATTATTTGCTCACTTCTCTTCTGTTTATAATTTCTCCTTCACACTTTGCCCTAATATTTGTCAAATATTATTTGTTAGGAGAAACGGATTCTTGCTTCTGCAAGCGATGACGGGACCGTTAAAATATGGGAGCTGGCTTCTTTACCCTGATGAAAGAACTTGTAGAATTTCCTGATCAACTATTATGTGTAATTGCAATAATTATATTCCATTTTGGTGTCTGTTTTTTGACAATTAGCAAAATCAAACATATAGTTAGTGGGGTATCATGTCTATTGTAAGCGTCCAAAATTGACCCGTTTATGACAACAATGATAGCAAGGTTTTAAGTCCACAAAAGTTTTTGGTTTTTACAAGTTGGCTAACAAGCAGCCATCACTTGTTCATCTCTCTCTCTCTCTAAAAAATCTTGCAAGTTGGAACCAAGAAACAATATTTTGGAAGAATAAAAAACTTTAAGCAACAGTTTGTGGTGAAAAAAGCTACATGGGTTTGGCTGATGAGAACCTTGGGACTTACCATTTTTTCCTTTCAAGCTGATCCAGATTAGCAGACACCCCATTTGATCTGTTGAATGGGTTTATTGGCCTTTGGTTGCAGGTTTTGGTTTTCTTTTGGTTCTGCTATTCAGCCTTCCTAAAGGAAATAGGAAAGTCAGTTGGAAACTGACTAATTTCTTTCGAAATAAATCAGATAGATTTTTCGGTCAAAAGCAGTACAGTACTACGTGAAATCTTCGGTTTTTTTCTGTCTCTATCCCTCTATTCTATTTTCCAAAACTTAACAAGGGTAAGTGAGTGAAAAACTATAATCATAAGCATCATCATCATCAGAAGAATAACAATAACGAGACAAAATCATTGTACAATATCATCTTATGAATCTCATGAACAACAAATCTTCGATTTTCACATACATCTTTAGTACGGAAAATTTATATATATATATATATATAGTGTTCAACACCTGTTCTCTATTCTTAGTCCGCCGGAGGTTGCTCTTCTTCCTTCTTCAACCAAAGCGGCTCGAGCCGACATGATTCCTTTGGGCACAAGACAAGCATCAAACGCAGAACAATCAATCCAATCCTTCAACAGATCCTCCTGACCCCAAATGTCCGGAATCCAAACCCGACCCGCCATCTCGATTCGATGTCTCTTCAGCCTCTCTCTCCCATTATCCTCAGAAGCCTCACAAGAAGTACTACCACTACTACTCATGACTTCTTTACAAGGCAACCAAGAAGATAAAGAAACCACGTCTTGCAAACCACTACTTCCCTCAACAATATCGTCCTCCTCAGTCTTCTCTTGGCGGGTTTTTGGTCTTCCGACTTGATCGTCGCCGTTGACATGGCCGGATTCGGAAATAACTAGTACTTCTTCCGAAGAAGGAGGTGGAATTCTTTCATCATGAATGGATGGAACATGATCCGAAGAGTCTTGGTCGGTCATTTTTGGCGCAGTGTAACTTTCTTCTCTCTTGGAGTGAGTGAAATGAAAAGGAATAAAATTATTGGATAAATAAACAAATTACAAATAAGAACTTCGCTTTGCTTCTTCTTTGCTTTTGTGTCTCTGTTGTAATCTTTTTGTTGAAAGAAGAAAGAAAGAAAGGAAGAGGCTGTGTGGGGGGATATGATATGATATGATATGATGAGGAGGAGAGAGCTTTATGTGTGGGAACAAAGCAGGGTTGGGAAAATGGGTGGGCGAGTTAGTTGACACGTCACACACACCAAATGGGCCAAAGCACTTTTTGTATGGTAAGTGACAAAGGTACGTGTCTTGTTTCAAGATCTTGGATTCCATTTTGTGTGGCTTAGTTACGAGCTTTTGATATTATTATTACACATAAGAGAGAGAGAGAGAGAGAGAGAGAGGAGAGAGGAAGAGAAGGGATGATGAATGATTCCTTAGACAGGATTTTTGGAGGATTGTGCGGTTGAGTTGATTTTGGGTAGTGGATTTGGCTTTTGGCCGATGGAATTGAAGGATTTGATCTTTCTTGTTCTTTTTTTTTTTTTGAAAAAAAAAAAAAGAGGAATGATTTATAAATTATATTATGATTTGAAAGGGAAAATATATATATGCTACTTGAACTTGATTAATATACATTCATTATTAAATGTGACGGAGACTTGTTTGGGGTATTAATAGTAGATATTTTTCTTTTCTTATTATTATTATTATTTTGTATGTACACCTGGAGTACCATATACCTCCTTTTATTTTTTATTTATTTATTTATTTATTTTTTTGGTTGGCTCTTAACGCCAAGTTGTTTCTTTCTCTGGCCCTCGTCCCTCTTTCTGTCTCCTTCACACATGGTTTTCATGCAGGTGAACACATTTAATTTTTATGTTTTCTCTGGCCCTTATTTTCTTCTTCCTCTCAGTCACACACACCAAGATAGTTCTGTATAATATCTTAATTACCACTAATTACTTGTTAATAGCAACCTATTATGTAAAAGAGGACACCTTTTGCTAGAAATGAAGTAGTTGGGAAGAGTTAGGATTAGGGATGGCAGTTGGCTTGGCTCATGACAGGAATCGGGAGAATTCGTAGTGTGTATATATATATATATATATATAAATCCTATCCAAATTATACATATCTAAAAGTTTGATTTTCAATAATGTTTCGTTAAATTATGATATACCCGTATGTGTGTATATATATATATATGTTTGTATATTCTATGTTAATATAGCTATAATATGATATAAATGTATCCAGAGACCAGGCCAGGTGACTCCAGTACATTTCTTTATAAAGAAAAAAACATTTTTGCAAATGAACTCCAAACCATACATTGAATCTCATATTAATCCTTGATTTTCGGTTTTAAACATCACATTTTCCAAGAGACCTAAACTTTCTATTGTTACGCAAATAGTCTCTTTTTTAGTAATCTATCAAAAATTCGACAGAAAAATAAAAAATACTAAAAACATCAACTCTAATATCAAATTTTAAGTACCAACTTATTTAACATATGAATTATCATATTTTTATTCATAAGCGTTTAAAATATTATTATATAAATTATATTTATTAATAAAAATATGATATATAAATTGATATTTAAAAAATTGATATTAAAATTAATATTCTGAAAAAATATCCTGTGCGAAGAATTCTGTTATCACAACTTTGAAGTCATTCTTTTTATTTAATTGGATATCCACCTCTGTCGGCTTTGGGTGAAGGTAGTATTAAAGGTTGTTCGAGCACGCTTAAAAAAAATAATTAAAAAAAAGGGGGGGAAAGAAAACAAAGTCAGCCATGAACAACCCTGTTCTCCAAGCTGCACTCACAAGCCCAGAGCCGCGTTTTGGCAGTCTAACGCGATAGATGACACATAAAAAATATTTCAAAATTACCCTTATATGACTTTTTTCCATCTAATTTTTACAGATTATTCACGGATCGATCGTTTATTGACCAATAGAAAAAGTTTAAAGTTACGTGACATATAAAATCAAAAGTCAATGACCACGTAAGATTCATTGTATAATTCTCAGGTCATTTATATAGGATCTCCATTAGATAAATTAATTGGACATAAAAATTTTAAATTAAAATTGATTAATTTTTTTAAAAAACAATTATAATTTTTATTAAATTACTTAAAAAAGACAAAAAGCATAATAATGGTAACAAAAGTTGATCCCACTCTAACTTTGTCCAATCAAAGGGGTCACAACTCACATGGACATGCTTTTGCATGAAGGTAACGCTACACCAGTAATTAGATTTTACTGTTTTTTGTTTAATGTCACATCTATTTGCTTTACTAACGTCTAATCAATTTTTCTTGTTTGATTAACTAATGTACTTGTGAAACAATGACTGATTTTGACTCTCTCTCCTTTAAAAACTTCCAAAATTAAGATAATTTAATTAATTTGAAAAGATTCTCCACGAGAAGGGAACATTTGCAAGTAAACTACTTATATGTAAAGATAAGTAGCATTCATGCTCGGCTTCGTGCTACATAAGCCAGTTCTACGTTCTGTGGGACCCTTTTTTTTTGTCTCACGTAGGGTTGTAAAGTGATTTTGGTCGAGTAATAAGGCAGCCGAAAAATTTGACTGATAATTCTAACTTAATAGATTCTAATTAGAATTTTGAGCATTTATGTTCGACTTCATACGACATAATCTAATTTCATGTTTTGTCGGATCCCTCTTTGTCTCACGTAAAGCCACAAAGCGATTTTGGTCGAATAATAAGGTGGGCGGAAAATTTTAC
>JAFMPE010140250.1:13942-24873 GCA_024759925.1 Ficus religiosa
AAATTTAAGACGGATGCGACGATTGGAATCTTTTCTGTGATATTGTACTTATACTCTACATATTTACTCATTAAGAAAAAAAAAAAATTTATCAAAGTTTTGTAAAATTTAACATCACAATTAAAAAAAAATGTTGTTTATATTCCAATGAAAAGGAATACTTTTCCGTCCAGCATTTGGCCGGCTGGTTGGGGGGGGGGGGGGGGGAGCTCAAGATACTAACCGGTACAACCCAAAAGAGTATTGGAACAATTCAAGAAACTAACTGGTACAAGTGTCGTTCGTGTCTGGCAAAAATGGGATACCAGACACGAGAATAGGGCCAAAAAACTTAATTTTTAAGATATATATATATATACATACATACACGTATACATGTATATTGATAAAGGCGAATATAAGCAGGACAAGTGCGGGGGCAAGGGAGCTTCCCAACCTCCATCTCACACTCGACTGAGGGTTTAATCTTAATCACCATATCCGCTCAGTCACATCATTAGAGGTGAGTATCCACACCTATGGGTAAAAATGACATCCCTAGTTGTTTTAGGAGTTAACACGACATGTTGTAAACTAAAACTAACGTTTCTTATGACCAGATCCATGAATGAAAATAGAGCAATAAATTTGGAGCTCAAGATACTAAGCGGTACAACCCAAAAGACTATCGGTACAATTCAAGAAACTAACTGGTCCAAGTGTCATTCGTGTCCGGAAAAAATGGGATACCAAACACGAGAATAGGGCCAAAAAACTTAATTTTTAAGATATATATATATATACATATATGTATAAATGTATATTGATAAAGGCAAATATAAGCAGGACAAGTGCGGGGGCAAGGGAGCTTCCCAACCTCCGTCTCACACTCGACTGGGGGTTTAATCTTAATCACCATATCCGCTCAGTCACATCATTAGAGGTGAGTATCCACACCTGTAGGTAAAAATGACATCCCTAGTTGTTTTAGGAGGTAAGACGATATGTTGTAAACTAAAACTAACGCTTCTTATGATCAGATCCATGAATGAAAATAGAGCAATAAATTTGGATCGAATTAGTTGGACTGCCATGTGACCCATCTATTTACCCCATGGGCTGGCCGGGCCCTAACACCAAGCCTAGGTTGGGACAAGATTCTAAACCCATAATCCGGCTTATGTTTCCCTTTCTGTCTGCAAAGATATGACCTGACCGGACAATTCATAGTAACAGCTCTACGTGAAAACGACAACCCATCGTTCTCCTTTGCTGCTTCCTTTTTGGCATACACAAATTAAGCTTATATACATATTTTACGAGACAGATTGACCATCGAACCAATAGACCCTTCGATACTTGTTATTTGGTCGCAGTTGGAGACAACATTATCTGTTTCTCACCTCTTAGATCTCCAGACCATAAAATCACAAAGTATATTAGTTTTATAGTTTTGTATTTTGTATTTTTTTTTCTTTTTAAATTATTAATGTTTTTAAGAGAAAGGGAAAAGAGAAAATAATAGTTTTATGCAAGATCCCGATTATTAACATACTAATTCCTACGAAACAAAGAAACAAACAAACTACTCACTACTAACTTTCAAAAAGATCAACTCCGAAGTTATTTAAGCAGCTTACAGTTGAGATTTGAGAAGCTATTTCTCAATTTTAAGCTGATCCAGTATAGAGGACTAGATATAACTCGAAAAGTATTTTATATATCTTTTGATTTATTTTAGAGTCTACATACGGGATTAGCCTCTTCTGTGTTGGATTAGCTTAGAATTGAGAACTTTCAACAAATTTAGCTTAGAAACTAATACTCTTTCTACTTGTTTCCTTGATTTGTGTCCTATCATTTTACAAGAATAAAAACACGCAATAAAGGTTTCGTCACTTCCTCTCCGATCTATCAAATGAAAAATCCACTGACTGGATGTTGATTTCACGCTGAACCTTGTGGCCAAGCCGATCATGAATTGATCTAGGTTCAGAAACAATCTGGTCTTCGTCTTGTCTTGAGCTGCCGGGTTGAGCATTGTCATCGTTGAAGCTCGACATTCTTGGCGATGTGAGGACACTCATTTCTTGTTCGCTTTTGTAACGATGAAGAAGGTGAGCCGGTGACATGGATTGCGAAGGCGTCCCAGGAGAACTAGCTGTTTGCCTTGTCTGCTTGACATGCTTTCTCGCAGTGTGGTGCCATTTTCGTAGGGCGTTCGCCACTCTGTCGTTGAATATCGTGGGTTTCATGTTTGAACCCATCTGTTTATTCATGGTTGAAATGGCAAAAGTTTCATAATTATAATTGCCTTTCATAGGAATTGTAGCAGCTAGCAAGTTAGTTTGTCTCTCACCTGAGTTACCAAGGCATAGAGAGGAAGAGTCACGTAGCTGCAAAGTATTTGAATTAGGACCCTGCTCACGTGTTTCAATTTTAGTATTGGATACATGGGAAAAATCAACAAAATCTTCCTTATTCAATGCTCAATAATATAGCGTTTTCAAACAATGTCCAAAATCTTCACAGCCATTTATGAAGGCCCTTGTGGTTAATCTGTCTCGTGAGAATGAGTGTGCTTGCTTGTGTACACTCAAAAAGGAAAAAGGAAAAAAAAAAAAAAAACTTTAGAGCAATTTTCTAACCATATTGAACTCAACTTTATTGTTTATTTTTTAAACGAATCGAACAAATATCGCATCTGGGGTAGAAATTTAAAGGTATTGACAACAGAGGGTTACTTATGCTAAGTGAAACGTTTGCGTGTTTTGTTGATTGACGTAAATAGGAAGAGTGATGTGATTCTAAAGAACTTACCCCATCGATATTCTGATAATGACATCTTCTAACTTGTCATGGAAGCAAGATTTTAACCCAAACTCATACTGCAGAAAAGAACAAGGATTAAAAAACGAAAAAAAAAAAAAAAAAAAGAAGTATTTTGTTCAAGGGAAAATGTCTCTTTAACAGAAAGTCAAACGAAAGAGATTAGAAATCAAATGGCTTCACCAAAGTCCATGCTAAGAAAGCAAGCTGGAAAGCATTCTGCGGGAAGAGAAGAAAGATGACAAATTAGCATTGAAGTTATAGTGGAGACATCAAAACTTTAATGAAGTGTTTTGAATTGCACAGAAAAAGAACCTGAAAGAGAACAAAGTTGATGAGAAGAAGAATGAGGCGCGGACGGTTAAACCAGAAGAGATTGTCAGCGGGCTGAACCAGTGGGGTCCCCCTAACCACCCCTCCCCTGTCCTGGATCCTCAGGCCCATCTTTGTTATGATCACTTGTAGCTTTGTCCCTACCAACAAGATGACCTACAAGCCATATATATATATATGTATATGTATATGTATACGTATATGTATACAATTATGTCGCAAGTCTCGTAATCTGTCTTGTTTGATAGATATTGCACTAAAAGAATCTGATAATGACTGGAAATGGTGCTTACAATCAATGGAAAAAATGGCAGCCATAGATAAGATCTCCACCCTGTATATCGAAAAAGTAAAATACCTTGTCAAAGGATTATGCAAACATTGGCAAAGCTACATTTATTGAGAATTGATGAAATAATATTCTTCCACTTTACCATTGGTGTTAGCTAGTAGGAATAGAACTGCCAAGAACCAGACTGTGGGGCTGCAAAATTTGACAAGAATTGTCAAGTTTTGTGTCTAAACTGATATTATAAACAAATTTACACTATTTTCAAAAACTTTCCCAATTTTCTCAAATTCGTTACCTGATCCCAACTACAACTTTGAAGTCCTCGTCAAGTGATCTCTTAATGTACTTTTGGAAGTTGAATTTGTTGTGACTTTGAGGTGCCAAATGTGCCTGATAAAACCATATTTTTTAACCTTTCTCTATTACAATTTTGCTTCTAAGTTGTCACAAGAGAAATTTAACAAGCTGAACAATTGAATTATTTTTGCTACTAGAAAAGCAGGCTTACCATGATAAACCCGTGGCGCAAGGTCAAGTAATCGACCTTCGGTACAGATCTGAAGAACTGTCTGAAGAAGCAAACCTACAAAAAGTATGGTTGAAATGCCTCAACAATTTTCCATGAAATTAGATACAAATTATGATATTATCTCAATACTTCATCAAACTAATTTAAGCCCCCCAATTGGATTAGAAGGTTGAATAGAAAATCTGAACATTGAATTTAAATTTTTATGAGAGAAAACAATACATAAAAACTTTTTTAACAGCACAAAGAAATAATCTTAAAACGGTAATTCAAACGAGCTATAAGTTCAAAATGATTAAGTTTTGAGCACTTACAATCCAGAGGAGAAAAGGAGAGTGGCTCCAGTAGTTCAAATGCCTTCTTCCAAAAGATGTGTCCCTTGCAAATCTAAATCTCTCCGGATCTACAACACCGACAGAAACCGCATTTTCTTTCAGGCATTAATTCCTCAAAAATACACAATTTAGACAAGTTTACATATTTTAATTATATTGGAGGCAATTTCAAGGTTATATTATTTAAAAATTAAAAAAAAAAATTTGCATAGTGTAATAAATTTACTGTGGTTAGCCGTAACAATTACAACGTTGAAACCTACCATTGGAAAACCGGTAGTCAGTTGTTCTAGTTTCCATTTCCCATGCTTTCCATTTTCTCATCTGCCATCCAAAACACATACAAATATATGTCTATATATATAGGCCAAATGAATCCAAAAGTTGGAGAAAAGAGTAGAAAAGAGAGAATCAGATTTGATACCTTTGTTCTGCCCAAAGCCATGGTGATTATGCAGTAAAGCACGTGGAAGACAGCAAGCACAAATATGAATATATGGAGCTGGTGAATTCCATAAGCTGACACTAATGGAACTTTATCCTGCCAAAGTTTATCCTAAATCCTATAAATATTAATCTTTATTCAAACATAAAAGATTCGCCAAGAATAAACTAATTTAAAATGAACAGAACAACTCCGCTGGTGCTAGCTCAGTAGATAGGAACGGAAGTTTAGAGTCTTATGTCTCAGGTTCGATGCCAAACAAAACAAGAAGTTCTGTTTCAGAACCTAACAAAGTTGAACCTGGACATGTATGTATTGTTCATATAAGTGATAGTGAAATGATAGTGATTGTGATTCAGAACTAGTACGTACCAGTAAATGATAGAGAAATCAAAGAAAAGTAGGGTTAAATAATTGAAGGGATTGCCTTAGCACATTTCTCATTGGTCGGCGACGCTAAAACACGTCGGATACTCTCTCCGTGATCCGAAACTGAAAGAAGCCTTCTAAGGCCGATATCGTTATTTAAAGTTCCTTTGCTCTCTTTCTTCTTACTGCATGGATGCCAACTCGCACCCACAGCCTTCGGCACGCAGATTTTTGAAATGGGTCCTTGCCCTACTGTTAGGAGCAATGATATGAACCCCAATAGCATAAGCTCTGTGACATATATACATATATAGATACACAAAGACTATGAATCATTATATATAGTGAAAGACATGAAATCAATATTTGTTTGCTACATGTATACTATCTTTGATTACCTGATTTGATCTTTTCAAGTGCTTCACATAGAGCTCGTCTGTCTCTCTTTGCCAACCACTGAAAAGCAAAGCATAAAAAGAAAAAAAAATGATCATGATCAACACAATTGGAAAAAACCTATACATACAAGTGCATATATGTACATATAGGCCAGTGAATGTGACATTGCAATGTTAAATGAACTTGGGTAAAACTTATCCTCAAAACCCAGCTTAAAAGGAGATTAGGAAGCCCAATCTACATATAAACACCATAACAACTTAGTAATAAACTTGACTTTGATACTATATTAAATTGACTTAGATAGAACTCATTCCCGAAAACTAGTATAAGAGATAGAAAGCTCAATCCACTTATAAAATAAACAAAAAATTAAAAAAACCTAGAAAATTACACAAGTAGCCATTTTTTTTTTTCGTTCATTGACTAATATAACACAAATTCCCCCACTTGACCAACATGATACAAGTTTTAGTTTTATTTCTGTGTCATCTTAGTCTAGTGCCAAATTTGTATCATGTTGGTGTAATGGTATTTAAATTTGCATCATTCAAATACCTTTCTCATAAGAACCTAATAACTCGACAATGTGAGACAAATTCACAATCTAACATATTTTATAAAAGAAGCTTACCTTTCCAATCAAATGGATGGCATGTTCANGAAAACTAGTATAAGAGATAGAAAGCTCAATCCACTTATAAAATAAACAAAAAATTAAAAAAACCTAGAAAATTACATAAGTAGCCATTTTTTTTTTTCGTTCATTGACTAATATAATACAAATTCCCCCACTTGACCAACATGATACAAGTTTTAGTTTTATTTCTGTGTCATCTTGGTCTAGTGCCAAATTTGTATCATGTTGGTGTAATGGTATTTAAATTTGTATCATTCAAATACCTTTCTCATAAGAACCTAATAACTCGGCAATGTGAGACAAATTCACAATCTAACATATTTTATAAAAGAAGCTTACCTTTCCAATCAAATGGATGGCATGTTCAATGAGTATAGAGATCAAAACCAGCAAAAAGCACACAATGGCCACTGCCCAAGTTGGTGTCTCCTCCAATGATCTCCCTTTGGATGTCTCAGCCATTCCTCAGTGAAGTCACAACTTAAAAGAACAAAATTTGGTTAAAATGTCACTCTTTAGTCTTTTTTCACCTCAGTACTAAATATTATCAAACAGAAATGTATATCTAAAAGATATGAATGCATATACATACATACAGACATATATATATATATATAGAGGGAGAGAGAGAGAGAGACTAAGTTGAGGAAGTTTGGTGGAAGAAATGGTGGCGAAAAGAGTAACACACCTAGAAGGTGAAGTGCTGGACACGAGGACTTTGACTGGGACGTATTTGGGGGACAAATGAAGAAAAAGGAATCAATTGGTGGGTAGAACTATCTTGGAGAAGCTTGAAATCGTTGGTTCCCAGTAAGTTACAAACTTGCTAAGAATTTTCTTTAGTAGTTGTCACACACACACACACACACACACACACATATATGAGTATATCTTGTTTGACCATTTAAGAAGTAGTAGTTGGTACAAGGCTTTTAGCCTTCAACACACGAGGAAAATTTTCCATCGGACCATCAATCATAGTAGTGTTTATAATGGATTGATGTTTTGTGGTATTGAATACCATGAGAAAATTTTGTGAACAATATCATGACACCCACTTTATTCGTACCGTGTTATTTAAATCGTATTACTAAGATTAATAATTCTTAGGATAAGTACACTCTATTTTAAAGTCTTTCACCTCCGCATGAATTCAAGTATGTTACAACAATTTCTTTCTTACATAATGGAAGTTTTAAGGGGGTATTTTTAGAAAAAATGAAACCAAGTCACATGTATCTCACTTTTTTCCATCAATTTCCAAGTGATAGAGAAACAACCAAAGGGTGACTTATGGCAGGAGGATATATATATATATATATCTATATATGTTTCTAGTAAATTTCTTTGAGAATTCTAGCAATATTATCAACCAAATATACACGCTAAATTGATAGTAAAAGGCAGGAGGATATATATATATATATCTATATATGTTTCTAGTAAATTTCTTTGAGAATTCTAGCAATATTATCAACCAAATATACACGCTAAATTGATAGTAAAAGGCTAATGAAACAGCTGGATTTTGAGCACAACGTTTGTCTTGGGAAACGACTAATTAATGAAAAACAAAACCTTCCTCAAGAAAGACTTTGTTGACGTCAATAGAGCCATTTACATGATTATAGGGTAGAATTGCTTGGTACGTAGGAGCTACCTAGAATCTTTTAGTCTTGAATTAATTTGGTAATAATCTCTCGTTTTCTTCAAGTTTAATGCATGGCATATTGTTTGCTAAATATATGTGGGGCAAGAGAGAAGCCAGAGCATGACCAACTGTGCATACTTGTTACTTGTAAGTTGTCCATATTAAAAAATTCCAAATTTTGGTTTTGAAAAATGAGGTGAATCTTTGAATTTGGTGGTGGTGGTGGCGGTAGTCGTCGTGGACTTTTCTTTTTCAAACTTCTAAATAACGGATTTTGATTCATCTATTTGCCTTAGATTGACTCTCATTACACGTTTTTTTTTTTTTTTTTTCATTTAAAAATTTTTAGCGACGTATGAAAAATATCCTTATCTTAGGGTTTTATTTTGAACCGTCAAAATTTTTATCGGATTTTGTTAGTTTTATAGAAATTAAATAAGAAAATAATAGTAATAAGAGAAGAAGAGGAATACAAGCATATTAATATGGATGTGTTTGAGTCCACGGACTAAGAACAAAGAATTTATTAGTAAATAATATTATGAATGAACTTTAATTTCATATAAATATATAAGTTACAAATATACAAAATTGAATAAATTATCTAATATAAACAAATCTACTAAATCAAAATATATCTTAATGTACAATAATTGTAAATAAATTAAAAGTTCTTGATAAAGATAATTACATAAAAAATAATAATTTTTTCTGATATTAATATTAATTAGCTTAATAAGTTTTGCGTATTTTTTTATATTTGATTAAATATGTGATATTTATTTTTATGTGCATGGAGAAAAAAACAAAAAAAAGGTGGTTAGATGTTATAGTCTGTCTAAAAAAATGAAGCCTTTCAAATCCACAGTGAGCCGACCCACTCAAAAATTAAAATGAAGCTTGCGTTCGGTTCGCCAGTTGGAGATGAAATTTTTAAGTTGGAATTGGTTAACTTTTGAAAAATTAGTTATAAATCTTATCGACTTTTCAGAAAAAAAATAAAAACTAAAATAAAAAAATACAGTTTAATTGAAATTAAACTTGAACACCAAACGAAGCCGAAAATTGGAGATCGGTTTCAATGCCAATTTAATGAGAGAATGGAAAAGTCGTTAATGGGAACCTGGTTCCCTGGTGACGAATACAGCCATTTTCCATGTCTTCCATTTTCTAGTGGAAAAGAAGAAAGTAATAACAACAATGGCAAAAATGTTTTCTTTACTATCTCTCACCGCAAATGTTTTCCTAGTTATTTAAAACCAAAAGATTTGCAACAAAAAATTTTTTTTTTTTGGATAAGTTAGACATATAGCATAATCTTAGAGCATCTCCAATAAAACGTTATATTAATATGTCAACAGTGAATTTTGAGATTTGGAATTTTAAAAAATAAAGTTATCTTCAATGAAATGTTATTTTTGATTTCAAATTTGATATAATAATGTCAAATTTAACATTTAATTACCAATGATTGGTGTCTTGATTTTTTCATCTAATTATAAATATATTTTCATTTTTAATCAATTTAAATTCTAAAAGTTCACTTTAATGAGTTTGAAAACTTAATAATAATGATAAAAAAGAAGACATATTAGAAATAACATTACATAATGGACGACAAAGTATGATAATATTACATTTTATCTATTTTATATTTTAGTGACAAATATAACGTGAACATATATATTAAATTTGGTCTTATTTATAGATTTTGAATTAGAGCAACAACAATTTATAATATTTTACATATAACCAAAAAAAAAAAAAAAAAAAGAAAGAACCTAAATAACACAAATTTAATTTTAAAGATTATTACATTAACATAACATAAAAATTTTGACATTAGACTAACTACGACACACATCAGACATTAATATAATTAAAATTTGTGTTATGCTAGTTAAGAGTGGGAAATTTATATCATATTGGTTAATGAAAAAGAAAGAACTGTGGCTATTTAAGTAATGTTCTTTAAAAAAAAAAAAAATTTCAATTATCAGGCCCGTTAAGAGGCTACGCTTGGGGGTTTAGGCCCAATACCGAGAGGCCTGTAAGAAAATGGGCCAGTCCAAAGTTATGCACAAAAACAAAAGCCGAAGAGGGCAAGGGGGCATTCCGAGAATTGAACTCGGGACCTCTCGCACCCTAAGCGAGAATCATACCACTAGACCAAATGCCCGTTTCCTGATTCTTGTGAAATACCATTTAATATTAGCAAACAAAAAATATAGGTCAGCACAAACTTGGTTTGAGAGTGTTCTGAAAAGGATTTTGTTTTCAAGAAAATAGTTTTCAAAAAAGTAGTGCTAATGATACTAATTTTAATATCAACTTTTTAAATAACAACTCACATGTCATTTTTTTTTTTATAGATTCAATTAATTGATGTGATAATACTTTAAACGTTTATCAGTAAAAGAACAACAACTCATATGTCACGTAGATTCGTACTAAAAAATTATAATTAAAATTGATGGCTCTAGTATTTTTCTTTTTGAAATTCGATTATTTATTAAAACCTTTTTAAAAAAGACTATTTACCCATATGTTTCTAAAAAAATGAAGAAAATAAACAATCAGAAACAAACTAGATTAATATAGGTTGTTTTAGTGCGATAGTGCCTCATGTTTTAACGATGTACGGAACATCAATTAGACATCACAACTCAGCAAATGTTTATACGATTATCCTTAATCTTGATAAAAAGCAAATCGGTGAATATTCTTCTGATTCGTTCGTGCTCTGATCAGATGAATATTCTTCAATATTTGGCAATAGCTGTGCTTTCAGAGAAACACTTGGACTCGGAACAGACAAGAAATTCAACTTGGACAATTACAATATCCGGATCCCCCCATACCACACATTAGGAAGCTCTTCCTGTGATATAATATTTGCAGAACCGGTATTTGTCTGTGTCCTTGTCCGATGGGCAGAAACAACATGTAACTGCAGTACATGAAAAACAAAAATTACAAGTGCTTAAAAAAAAAAAAAAAAAAAAAGAATCCCCAAAAGCAAGCATAATAATATATAATAACGAATTCCCGTTGGATTATCTTAGCGAGTGGAATGGAGGATCAGGATCTTAATTCTCATTTTCTTTCTATTTATACATACATAGTTGAG
>JAFMPE010140262.1:1079-22988 GCA_024759925.1 Ficus religiosa
TTGCTGAGCTTTCGCTCATTGTTTGAAGTTTATGCTGTAGGTAAACAGCCTGTTTGAATTAACTGCATGGTGGAGGGTGAAGCCGGTGGCTGTGAAATGATGAACGGGTTAGGGTTCACACCGCAAGCAAGATATTATATTTATATCAATTTTGAGAAAACAGACAGTTATATTTTTGTATGTATGAATGTCTGTAAATATTTTTCAAGTATAATACTTCCGCTATTACAAAAAAAAAAAAGAAAAAAATTCCCACTATTTTCATGATTAAAATGGGATAAAACAAGTTTAAGTTTAAGTCTAAGTACAGGCAAGTCAAGTCAAGTGACGGCCTGTGCAAGGCGGGTCGTCACAATATAATATGACATTCTTAATGAAATATATTTTCAATTAAAATGTCAAGACATTATTTGAGGGACATGAAAATGATAGGAATAAGATGACACATGAGTCTTAATCCTAGATTCATGGCTTTTTCTCCTTTTAAAATTCAAATCAGAATGGGCATAATATTTGAGATTTAGAGGTAAATAGTTCTTTCTTTTTTTAAAGGTATAATATTTTTTCCAAGCCACAAAACTAAAGATGGAGATTCAGGGGGCATATTTCTTATATTTCCAATAATTTAATTCGTTCTATTCATGTTTTCTCCCTTTTTTTTTTTTTTTGGTTTTTACTAGATAATAAGATTGTCTTTTTTTTTTCTTTTTTTTTCCTGAAGTCATAAGAAGATTCTAAAAATGATCCAGAAGAAGACTCTGCATTGAGTTATGAAGAAACTTCTGTTGAGGAATTTGAAGATGATTCTAAAGACAGTGAAATAGATTCTAAAAAGCATTCCGACGAGGATTATAAGGAACAATTAAATTCTGAAAATAAGTCGGAGGAAGATTCTAACAACAACATTGAAGAAGACTCTAAAAAGAGTTCCGAAAAAAGACTAGAGAATTAGATTCCAGAACTGATTTTGAAGAAAATTCAAAATAAACTTCTGAGGAAGATTCTGAAGAAATTAGTTGTGAAGAAAATGCAGAGGAAGACAATCAAAACGATCCTAAAAATTACGCCAATGAAGATTTTGGCGAAAGATTAAAAAAAGATACTTCAAAAGATGGAGAAAACGATTCTTCAAATATTCTTCAAATTTTGAACAAAATTCAGAAGAAGATTCTTGAGAAGTCAATGAAGTTAGTAAAATTATTTGGAAGGAGATCTTGTTGAAGAATGATCATTTGAAAAAAAAAAAAAAAAAAAAACGGTGTGCCTTGATGCTTAAATTCTTTTGATTTCATTTATTATTTAAAAAAAAAATCCCTCGCTATCAAATAATCTCCAATCCTACCGGATAAAGATTGGATTTCGGTCTATATCCTTGACTTTGACGATAATTACTTTACCAACCCAAAAAAATAAAATAAAATAAAATAAATATGCTTTTTTTTTTTTGGCAACTATGTTTAATTACTGACTATAACTTATTAATTAGTAAATCCCTTATATGCCGACTAAAATAGGAATTGATAAACATTATATTTTCCGAGAATCTAATATTTATTAACTAAATTAAATTGTAAATCTCATATTTATTGAGTAAATTCTGTCAATTTCTTCACCATCAATAATTCTTAATTACATAATCAACACGCGTGTGTATATATATCGTCAATTAATTTTATTTCAATTTATTCCACAAAAATAGTTAGAAAAAACAAGAATAGCCATGCATAATTTTCGCAAAGAACTAGTGAAAACAAAAAATTATAACAAATAAAATAGAGTAACCCAATCATGCTATAATTTTATTTCATTATATAGAAAATAACAAAAGACATACAGTATCTCACGATTTGAGCTCCTACACAAATATACCTATTCCTTGGCATGTGATGATGGTGGAGTTGGCCATGGAAAAGTTAAATCATTTACATGTCCTATTTCTGTGTAGCCAAACACGCCCTGATATCACAAACAACACACGCGCAAAGGGTTTGACATCTTGGTTCATCTCTCTTGGCCATGAAATGTCAAAGGATGCAGCCACATTTCCCCAATTGAAAGTACAATAGAAGAACGTTGACTTGAATATATTCACTTGGAACTCCCATTCATAGGTCTTCATCGCCTCTGCACCATTTCACTAGTCCAGAAAATATCTAAGTGGCGAGCTGCTCACCCACATTACGTATAGCACGAACACACACATATGAGCTTTCACTCAGCAAGTACAAAATATAACTCATAAGATATTTTCATAGATCACATCATTATACATAACAACATGAATGTTCAAAAATACATGTGATCTATGTGTGTTCAATAATGCTTTATTATATATATCTTGTCTACTTAAGGGTCTTTGTATCGTACCCATATGCACACAACCAATAAGGAGTTGGGAGCGTGACCCTCCAACAACCTCTAAAGTCAGAACTTATAACTTTCGTTCTTATCATATCCTTACACTATTTAAAGGTTGGTACGACACTCAATCATATCTTTCATTAACCTCATTCTTATTTATTGTGACAATGTGTAAGTTTGTACGTCACTATGCATATATTATTATGGCATAAATATTTATGAAGCATGCTATCATATTTGTGCAAGAGAAATTATCATTTCACTCATATGTTCATAACAACATCAAGGCAATTCGTAGCGAACATAGAATATCAACAAAGAAAATATTTTTTTTCATATTATATGTGAGGTTTATACTTACCCTTTTGTACTCAAACTTCTGAAGTTGTTCTTTCAACTATGTAAGTTTGGAGAATTGTCTTGATTTAATAATACCTCGTCATTAGAAAGAATCATGGTGATATATGTTTTTTTATTCTTTTTATGAATTAAGGTAAGCTTAATTTACTTACACCATAACTGTCCTTAATAATTAATTCCTATTAATTGTTAAGTGTAAAAAAAAAAAAATTCTACTTATTAATCTTCAATTTAATTAATTATGTAGTACTTAATATTACTTTATTTAGTCGAGTAATTATAAATAAATTATGTAATTGTTATTGACTAATTAATAGTTATATCATTAATAATTAAATATATTACTTAAAGATTCTTTATGATATAATAATTATCAATTATTATTTCTTATATTAATAATTAATAATTAGATTTATTAATTATTAATATTTAGTTAATCTATGATTAATTATCCATACTTATATTAATAATTATATCAATAATTAATGATAAATTAATCTCTAATTAATTACGTATTTTAATTATGTAATTACTCAACATAATACTCTTGCTTATACAACTAATAATCATTTATTAGCTCGTATAATTAAATATCAATAATTAATTAATTTAATTAATTTAATTCCTTAACTTAAAATTTTTTTAATTATATATTTATTAGTTTATTAATTTATTTTTTAAATAATTAACTAATCCACATCACTTTGGTGACAAGAAGTCACCTAAGTGGATACCCTTAAGTAGGTTGTCTTTCATTTAGTTTTGGGCTTGTAAGGCCCAATCTCATTAGCTATGGTCATTAAATTGGGCTTAGGTAGTCTCGTGGTGCGAGTCTAGTAATCCTCTAGTTTACTCTGTCTTCGCTCATCAAAAAACTTGTGATTAAACTTTATAAGGTTAGGATTTTTCATATTTAGTTGATCATACAGTTAATGGCCAATTCATGCTATCAATAATTATTTTTTAATGTTGTGAGTCATATTATGTCACAATTTTAGAGTTCATTGTTTTGAAGGTGTGAAATTTTAACTTGTAAAATTTATTTAAATTTGTATATAATTCTGTTTTGGACACTTGATATCCCATTCGAAAGGTTAAAGTATCTAGTTTCTGTGTTTATAATTTATTTTCTAAAATTTCAAGGGTTTCAAACCTTCCTATGAATGTTTTCCTTAGTATCTCATAGTAAAATCTCAGTTTACTAAATTGCAATCTAATTTTTATTGATTTATTAAAAATTATGTACATATTTATTTTAAACGTATGATAGCTGATTTCAAAGTTTTGGATGTCTACTTTATAACATATAGTTATTGTCTTAAGTTTTTGAGCTCTCCGTATCATTTAATTAGGTTTTGCGACTATTTGTCTTATGTATGAACCATATTTCTAGATTTGTGGTTAAATTTAAAAAAATAATAACAATTCACTCATAAGTTTAAATACAACAAACGATATGTCATTGGAAAGCTTATGATATCTAGTTTAATACCAATAACAATTTTAGAAAACATTATGGTTTACTAAGCCAAAACATACAAAATTCATGGCTAGTACTGGGTTCCTGTAAAATCTCTATATTTGTTGAGTTAACTTGAAAATCACAAAAAATTACATATTTATCTGTTTGAGGTGCCTAATACCTTGTTAGAAAGCTTAATAAACCTAGTGTTTATATCTTATGATCTAAAAGTTTGAGTTTAAGGGATTTGGATTTCACAAAATCCGTGGTTATACCATACTCGAGGGGTTCTTTTTCTTTCTAGTTTGTGTCACAACTTCAAAAGCACATAACTCAAGACATACATAAGTAAACCAAGTGATTCTAAGCCTAAAATAAAGTTATACTCTGTAGAATCTTGCCATATAATTTATTTTTCATATCAAAGTTTCAAATTTATGCCAATTTATGCCATATTATCACAATAATCACAAGCTCTAATAAAGTTCGTAGATCTTACCAAAATGCTCTGTGGATCTTATAAGACCTTGGACCTTCAAAGTTCTTCTTTAAACCTTTTCCGAGGTAAGAAGAAGCTTAACATTAAGATTCTAACTAAACAACACGCTTTAGTTCTCCAAAATGACCAAAACACAAAGAAAACTACTTGGTTACCTCTAGTAACACACCCTCTAACTCTACTTCACAATTCTTCAAACTTGGTAATGGGGTTGCTTGGAGCTTGAAAATGGAGGGAGGAGGGTGTTAGAGAGGTGTTGGAGATGGGGAGTAATGTTGGTGGTTTTTGAGGCTTGGTGGTGGCTAGAGAAGCTAGGTTTTTGAGCTTAACTTGTGTGAGAACAAAATGAAACATTAGGGGTATTTTCAGCCAATGCATACTTTAAAAAGAGCTGTATTTTGAGAGGTAAAAGTGGAAAGTATTGGCTGGTTCCCACCTTATATTGTCGCCAATTGAGGGAGGGGGTTGATGTGAAAATTTTGTTCTCCAAAGTGGAGGACAAGTGGTCACTTTTACTTGTACCTTAATGTCACATTCAAGTACTTGTTGTCTAAACAAATCATGTCATCTCTTACTTGGTTTGTGTGCCTGCACCACATTCCTTTTTCTCTTTTGTTCAAATTTCTTCTTGCTTTTGATTGCAATAATCTGAATCTCCCCCTTAATTTCCAATTTTAATTTTTGTTTTTGTTTTTTTCCAATTTTTCCACCATTAATCAAAAGTTGTCATCTTTGATCTCACTCATTGGATTATCTATCCACCACACCAATCCTTGACCTAATCTCTCATTGGTCACTTAGTATCCAAAGCTTGGCCATTGATTTGCTTAGGATCCCATAACACAAAATCTACACCATTGATTTTAAATCTAATTGCAACTCTTGATCAATCCTCTACCTTTGGATTTACTCCTAGTTAATCTTAACCATTCATTCCTATCTACATGACATGTTAATTTTCCCAATCATACTCTTAATACTTAAATATTGAGATGACTAAAATAAATATTAAGATCATCAAATTGACCTACTAACAATAATTGGGATTCCTTCCCTAAAATTGACATTTATGCTTATAATACGACAAAACATAATTTTTACAAAAATTTATATGTCGTTTGACATATTTACTTTGTATTTATAATTTCTCATTTTGATAGAGAAATTCAACATTGTTAACTAGAGCATGAGCATCATCATACGGATGATACATATAAAATCATTCATGATCATTCATGAATAAAATCCATGATAATAATTCATGAAATCCAATTTTGGAATTTCTAGAGTGTCACAAATCTAGTAATTTATCAATTTGAATGTCTTAGCTACCTAATTGTTAATTTGTGCTAGAAATACAAATACATGCATTTGTGCTAGAAATTTAAATACATGCACTAATGCATATATGTACGTATGTTAGTGAGGTATTAAGCGTGATATGGAGGCATCAAATCATCTTATGATAAAATTAAATGTGAAATTATCGCTAGATTATATTTACAACCCCTATAAGGTATGCTTTTTTTGTTAATGAAAATGAAAATGAAAGGCACCATTTTTTGATAGAAAATAATGAAGGGGACGAGAAATGTAAATCACTAGTGTAATTATTATATATATATATATATAAACATGAATTACCAGGATGGTATGTGGGTTCAATAGGCAACATAGCTTTTTTTTTTTCTACTAAAAAAAAAAAAAACATAGATTATTTTTCTTTTTTATTTTGTTTTATTTAATTTAAAAATTTTTTTTTTTTGAGACAAAATAGGAGCCCTTGGCACCATAAAGACCACAACTTAAAATTGTGTACAAAAAGGTTGAGTTAAGCCGTCTTATTTACTAACATTGATAATGGCACTTTCAGTCTTTTTTTCTTTCCTTTTTTTTTTTTTTTAATAAGGAAAAAAGCTGTCTATTACAATTCTAAGGCAAATTCGCATTTGCCAAGTCTCACAAGTCATTCCATTTATACAAAAAGGTTCAGTTAAGCCGTCTTATTTACAAAATAATAATAGTAATATTGATAACGACACTTTCTTTTTTTCTTTTCTTTTCTTTTGTTTTTTTTTTTTTTAGGGTAAAAGCTGTCTATATTCTATTGACCTACAATTCTAAGGCAAATTCCCATTTGCCTGTCACAAGTCATTCCATTTGTTTATACTTGTGTGTGTGTGTGTGTGTGTGTGTGTGTGTGTATTATTTAGACAAAATGACAAGTGCAGTTGAATTGTATTTCAGGTTTAAGCAGCAACCTAACATTCTTATCCCATGTGATCAAATACATCCAAAGAATAATGGTGATCCATCATTTGATAGATGCTTGTACAACGTACATTCCCCTATTTCAAACATACACGTGTAATATAGAAGGTGAATTACAAAAAATATATATATTGCAAAGAAAAAGGTTATTTACATTTTAGGAGCGCACGACAACAGTCCCCAACTTTAAAAAGACGAGGACTGGTCCGTTAAAGAATAAGAGTGGTTGATTGTGCACTGTTAAATTTATTTATTCCTCAAAAACCAATCCAAGAGTGAGCAAGAGAATAGGGATAAGTAGGGGTAAAAGATTGAAAAAAAAAAAAAAAAATGATCACATTGCAACCGGTTAGCTTTTATTTATTTATTATTTTTGCTAAAGTGCAACCGGTTAGCTTAACTAAAGTCATGAGATCATTAACATACAACTTTGTGCTACAGAAAGCACTATGCTCTCTGAAAAGCCTGCTACCTATTGGACCAACGTGGCTGCTTGTTGGCTTCCCACCTACAATAATCTCTCATCTCTTAGCCTTTTTTTTTTTTGGCCAAACTGTGAAAGCTCATGGGACGGACACGTGTAATTTGATCAGAATCACCATTGGCGACTACTTGCGACTGTATCACTGCTTAAACATTCAACACCACTGGTTCCCCCCATCATCTTAACTGTTCACCTTTGCCGTCCTACTCCTCGCCAACTCGACACTAACATCCAGATTTCTTGAGATCCTTCACCCCGTCAGATTCGTCAATTCTTTATCCGCGTTCAGCTTCTCAACGAGTCCGAACCCTCGACAACCACTCTACTCCCTCTTTCCTCCTCAACCTCACTAGATTTGTTCAGCCCCATGAGCTGTCTCAAAAAAAAAAAAAAAAAAAAAAAAAAAAGAAGAGCAAATATTGAAGAGAGTTTCCCCCTTTTTGTTTGCTTGAAATAGCTCTACAAAAGAGATAGAATCCGACATTTCATGGTTGATCAGATTTATCCGACTTTCGTACATGCTTCTTGCACAGCGCATGAAGCACCTTTTCTCGTCATTTTCTTTTGGGATAAAATCCATATTATAGAAGAGAAACGAATATGAAATGACGAACAACAAAAATAAAAATAAATATATATATAATTTCGTGTTTCAGAAACAAAGCTCCAGTTCTTTCTTTGTGCTTCAGTTTTGTTTTTGTTTTGTGTGGTTTTTTTTTTTTTTTTTAAGATTTAATGTCTGCAACTTTTTTTTTTTTTTTGGTTGTCTTTACTTCCATCATAAATTTTTCATTCCACTTGGCCGTGTTTATTACTGATACATCAGCACCAAGGCTTTTTTTTTTTTTTTTTTAATCTATTCAGTTTTTGATAATTTAATATCAGTGGACGAGGCTGTAATTCCGTATAGCGGCGGTTTGATATTCTTCTCTCTCCGAAAGAGGTCAACCATGGAGCTAAAAAAAAATATATGTATATGTGTATGTAAAATTTTGTGTTTTAGAAACAAAGCTCCAGTTGTTTCTTTGTGCTTTAGTTTTTTTTTTTTTCCCCTCTCTACTTCCATCATAAATCTTTCATTCCACTTGGCCGTGTTTCTTACTGATACATCATTCACGAGGGCGCTAAATCTCCAGCCAATTCTATGGTGATCCCTCAAACGAATTTTCATACAAATATGTTGTATTCGTAACTTTTACATTACTGTAATATTACCGCATAGAAGTAATTTGACGACGGAAACTATCTGCAGGAAGATGGGACCCCGTCGAGCTCAGCAAGGCATTGAATAGGCTGCAATTACAAGGGCTCAAAGTGTTTGAAAAAGTATTTTGATTGCTTTAAGGTACAAAATTATCAACTTTTTTCCCTTCTGGGGAAAAAATTATAACGTTTCATTTATGGTAATAATGAACAATAATTTGTTGGAAAATAATTGAGCATATAGGCCTACATATGTAATTAAATATGTATTATAGACTATCTTAAAGTTCAGTTTATTTAAAATGATCTAACTAAAGTTAGTTTTATTGGGCATTGGGTATTAAATATGGTATGAGTTTATTATGTGTAAAGACCTAATTTCGTATTTCTAATTTTATGATGGGCCAAAATAGAAATATGAAAAGTATAACTACTGTAGTTATTTTAAATGGTTATGGTCCCCAATACGATACGATGGATTCATTCATATTCTCTCTGACATCCCATCATCAGTAAGAATACAAAGATTTTTCTCTAAAAGAAAATCGTATTAGATTAGAAAATCTATAACTCGCAATCGTCTCTTTCCCATGGATCAAGGTATGCTTCCGTTTTCATTCTCTCGATGATTTGACATGGTGGGTCTTGAATGAATTATATTTTCTCCATAAACTTTTCAGTTTCTTATTCTAACAAGTGGCATCAGAGCCTTCTCCATGTTAAACTATTGAGAATTAAGTTTTCCTTCTGAATTAAGATTTGGTTTTGTTAGATTTAAGAACGGTTATGATTATGGATTTTTCATTTTGTTCTTCCAAAATTCCATAATTTTCTCTTATTGATGATGATATGATGATATATTGATGTTTTGTTATGAATTTAAGACATTAAGGAATAATTTTTGGGTTAAAAATTCGGATATTAGGCTTTGGAATGTGAACTTTCAACCCCAAATTTTGAATTTCGGACTTTGAAAATTGCTACAGGTCATATGGGCGCTACAACAAACTTTTTCGGCACTACAACGCGCTCGTATGGCCCAGGTATGGAACCCAGGCCACGAAACGGCTCATGTCATACATTTGCATTCAAATATAGTCTTTAGGTATTCTTTTCCATGTAATATTAAGACGGTGATTATCATCTATTGCAGTGAATGGAAAAGAACTTCATACATGTCCTTCACACTTTTACATACATGCTTACTTTATTGCCAGGTTGCCCTCTACAGTAATGTATAATACAGCACGAAATGGAGACAATACCTCTAATGCGAGTATGGTTTCCACGAGGGAAATTCATAGCAACTGCAACAATGGAAACGACTACACGCTTGAGTCAAGCTCAGGTGCAAGCTCGCCAAATCCTGTCCCCGAGGCGCACACAAGGACCTCCTCTTCTTTTCCTCCTCATGCGCTATAAGTGGGCTTTGGTGAGAGAGGTCAACTGTGAATTATCGTTCACAGTGCTCTCCAATTTTTGGAGGCTTTATTGGTTTCTTGTCACTTTTGAGATCTTTGTTCTCTCTTTTTTTTTTTTTCTTCTTCTTTTTTTTTTTTTTTTTTTTCCTTGGGTGCAAATTAGTGTAGTGACTTCTTGATATAATTTTTCAGCCAAAGTATTCGTGAATATAATATTTTTGGGAAATATTGTTAAATCATAATCCCATTCCAGAATCATATTTCTTTCATGAGGTTCTCAATTTTAGAGAGTAAAGGGCCGTAGCAGCCTTCAATGGAGGCTTTGACTGTAGCCGAAAGGTGATATACACAATGAAAGTTTCTTTATTCCAAAGTTTGTTTAACACAACATAATGCCCATATGTATCGCTTCAAACATGCTTTTTATCTAGTGGGCTAGTATGTGCGAAATAAACAAGTTAAGCACCCAAAAAAAAAAAAAATCAAAATCAAAATCACGTGATGGGTGACACAACTGCATTGTAGATAATGCATTCATCCTTTTAATGTTAAGTTTGGATAGATATAGATAGATAATGGCAAAATTTTCTTTTTGTAGTATATTAAAAAGCGGGGAAAACAAGTGGAGGTAGTTGACTATTGACATGTCATTTTTTTTTTTTTTAGTACACATTGAGAGATGATATGTAATATTATTACTAATCAAAATCCTTTTTTCTCTAGGCAAAATCTCTAATGTTTTTGAGTTTACCATGGATGAAAATGTCCACAATATTATCGACATTTTCACGACATTTTTCATATTTTAAAGTCTCAACACTTGACTAATTAGACAAATTAGCAACTTTTTATATCAGCGAGGTCCAATTGTAAAGGTGGAGATTCTTTTTCCACATCTTCCATACTTTTTTGGTGCTGATTTTGCTTCTAAATATCATTGGCAGGATGAATTAGAATTCAAAAGAAAGTTGGCTTGTGCATGAGAGAAACAATGATATATAAAGCGACTAATTCAAAATCTAATTCAGTTTTTCGGTGTGTATAAATCATTCTAAAAATTGAGCTCAAATTCATTATGTTATTTCTAAATAAGTTCCTAAATAACTTGCCTAAGGATTTTCTTATTGTTTGCAACTAGTTATGTATCTACTAAGTATGGTGTAGACACATGTTATTAAGTAATTAAGAACACGCTCTCACTTAAATTTAAAATTTGGATTTTTAACCCTAATTCTTTTAATAGCTTGATTGTGGCCCAATAATAATAGAAAATTACAATTGTACCCCAACTCTACCATTGGGCACTTATTTTACAAAAAAAAAAAAAAAAAAAAAAAAAAGAGACTATGATTGTGCCCCAACTCTATTAGGGTCCGTTTTGTATACATGATAGGATTACATTGGATATGATAACATGACTGGATTGGATTAAAATGTATAGGAAATGATACGATTGAATTTTATCTAATACTGTCCTATGATTGGTTAGGATTGAAATCCTTAGAAATTGGCATATTAAATGAGTGATTTGTGGAGAAAATTGAGAGAGAGAAGAGAGAGAAAGGGGGTCGGGGGTGGGGGGTGGCCGGGGATGGGGTGGGGGCCGCCAGGGGTGTGGTCGCTAGTGTCGGGGGTCGCCGACAACGGAGAAGATAAGGGTAAGAAAGTTTATATGAGATAAGGTGTATGATAACTATGTTACACCAATAACATGTCAACCGTTTAATTAAATCTTACGGTTCAAAAAAAAACTCTACCGGTAGTTACTCTGATAGAGGCTCTACCATAGTCTCTCCTTTTTTTTTTTTTTTTTCCCTCCCTTCTATTTATTGTATGGCCAATTCTATGGTAGGGGAAGGTTTTTTTTACTTTATGGATGGAGTAAAATTTTTCACCAATGGATTGCATTTAAACAGTGTGTTTCACATGGCACACAAAACTGTCATGCATCTAGCCACATCCAATCATAACCCAATTACAAACCCAGGAAAGGAAGAAAGAAAGAAAGCGAAAAAAAAAAAAAAAAAAAGCCCAGCTTTCTTCTAAGCTCGTCTGTGGTAAACTTGGGCATGGGGGTCGTCGGCAACTCCACTAGTTTGGGTGGCCAAGATTGTCCGAACTCCATCCAAGCCGTGAGCCCCCTCCGCCGCAAGCAATCGAGCACCCAATGCCACCCGAGCTCCCACCGCCATCTGAGCCTCGATCCCACACTACCACGATGGCTTTCGACACCCCCCCCCCCCCCCCGCCGGAGTTCTCGGTAGATTGTTTCTCGAGCCCACTATTTTGCACCGCCGCAGTGAGATTCAAAATCGGAAGGAGATCTCACCCTCGCCATCACGCCAGTGACTGTCGGAGGTAGCGGGCAACTGTTATCGTCGAAGGGGATGTTTGAGGTTTCGATCGTCCATATCCAGCTAGGATCAGCCAGCGTTGCGGTTCCCTCATGCCCTCCGCCGTGATCTGACATCTCAATCGGTTTCATGCTTTCTGTCAACGGCTTCCGGCGCGAGAAGCCCCCCGCCCACATCACCACCCCGGCCACCCCCTTTCCTTCCTGTGGGAATCTAGGTTTTTTTGGTACTGGAATCTGGGTTTCGACGGCGGCAGTCACCAAAATCTTGGTGTTTTTTTACCAGAATCTGGGTTTTTTTTTTCTCACCGGAATCTGGTTTTTTTTTTTTTCCTCTCCCCAGAATAGGTTCTCAATTTTTTTTTTTTTGTTGTGGTTATGTTTTTTAATTTTATTAAAATAATATTTTTGAATTATTTGAATCAGAATTTGATGTGCTAAAGAACACATACACCCTCGTTTTGATCAAATAATGATCGCTAGATGTTATTAAACACTCTATCGAGGATTCCTATCACTCGATAGAGTGGGAGGCTATCTGTTAGAGTCATATTCCATCCCCTCATAACGTCGATGTTGAGTTAGTGCGACCGCTTGATAAAATGAACTATAAGAGTTGAGTACCGAAGGATTAAATATTTCCAAGTTTTTGGTCTAAGCCCAATGAATGATCTCAACTTAGCTGAAGGGCGAACGATGATCGTTCACACAATGAGTTGGTATTGTTTTCCTTTAGGCCCGTTAGTTTAAATATGGACCAGATGAATATTTGGCCCAACAAAACAAGCCATGAACGATGCATAACTCTCGGTCTTCATGACTAACTAGCTCGTCGTTCGTTGTCCATATTTGGCAAACACTATACAAATAAAGATTAATCCTCATAATTGTCAAGCCTGTGATCAATTGTGACATCATATCAGATCGATCTCCATAACTGTCAAATGCACGATCAATTGTGGGATCATGACGCATGTTCTTACACATGTTTCGAATCATTCGTAGTGATAAACCTTTCACTATTATCTGTGGGCTCAGACACACGACTTCTCTATGAATAGAGGAATACCTCCTTCTTAAGAGGGAGGGAGGGAGGTTTCTCATTTTTGCCTACTATTATATTGTTGGACTACATCCAGAAATTGTAACATTTTGTATTCAAAAATTCATATATAGTGAAAAAGTCACATATTCAGAGGACGTAGCATAATTCCGGCGAACCTTTCTAAATATCGGTGTTGTTGTTCTTATTTCTTTCATTTTCTAATTTATTTATTTTGTGAATATGATTGCTTTGTGATTTTCATATGCGATGTTTAAAGACCCCAATGACTATTTATTTGCATCATTATTCATTAACCCCGATTAAAATTTGAAAGTAGATTCCCAGCATCTACACTAATTAAGTTTTTCGCTGTGTATAAATCATTCTAAAAGTCGAGCTTAAATTCATTATGTTATATCTAAATAAGATAACAAGCCTAAGGAATTTTTTTTATTGCTTGCAACTAATTATGTGTCTACCAAGTATGACGTCGATACATTTCATTAAGGAAGAACATTTTATTAAGTAAGAACACACTCCCACTTAAATTTAAAATTTTGATTTTTAACCCTAATTCTTTTAACAGCTTAATTGAACCCCAAATAATAATAAAAAATTACAATTGTACCCCCACTCTACCATTGGGCACTTATTTTACCAAAAAAAAAAAAAAAGGACTGATTGTGCCCCAACTCTATAATTGAACCATATGATCATGTCGGTATTCAACAAAAAGAAAAAACTACCTTTAATCTTTTTTATATCGTTTCAATCTGAGGGAAAAAAAAAAAAAAAAAAAAAGAAGTAGTGCGGCTACTTACCTTTTAATAACTAGCTTTTACCTTACTACTAACTCGATATTTCTGTAATGATTACAAAATTTTAAAAAAGTTAGATTTCTTAATACCATATCTTTTTTGTAGTCCTAACGAGAAAAATATATATATATATATATATATGTACGTATTTATGTATGTATATGTACGAGATATATTCAAGAAGTGGTAATGGCTTGCCCCCTAATTAGTTTTCGGCACAGACAAGTAGTTGTTTATAGGTTAGGTAAAGTATATTTAGATATTTAACCTTTTGCTGCTTTTCAATATTCTCCTTTTAATGAGTACCTTACTTCTAGTTCTAGGTGCAAGCAAAGTAGCAAACAATAATATTTTATAGTCTGCCTTTAATAATATGAAGTTCTCTTCTTCTTCTTCTGATCATTCTAATTGCCTTTTGCAGCTGTGATCATTAATTGAGCTTCTCTCAACTTCCTTCTTGCATTAATTAATTTGTTGTCTTATAAATTATAATCTTAATTTGTGCTCTTCTCCGTACTTCCACAAAACAAAACTCGCCACCCATTTGATTTTAAACCAACAGGTACGTACACATGGTGATTTTATATTTTATATGTAAATTACCAAACATATTTATATTTTATTTTATTGTCAATTTTACTCTGGTGATTTTTTATTTCTTCAAAAGGTGTTCTTGTTGTGCAATAAGTTCTGGATTTGCTATATCAAACAAAAACAAAAACAAAAACAAAAAAACACAAGGATGCTCTTGTTGGAGTTTATTTATTTATTTATTTGCTCACTCATTTTTAATTAATATCTTATGTACTTTATTCAATTCTTTAATTTGTATTGTGTTTCTTGTTATTATTGGAAAAAAAAATTCTAAGAGTAATTAATATTTTAAGGTTAGCTGTGTCTTTTCATTCCAAATTTGCTCAATTATGTTCATATGTAAAATAGCTTTGTCATTTTTTTTTTTTGAAAAAAAACATGGTGACAAAACCTAGAGGATATTTTTGTAATAAAATCAGAATGTTATATCATTGGAGACCTTAAAATTATAATACCATATATCATGGTTTTCATATCTTATGCATGCGAAGTCTGATTGGTTGTATGTTAAGCAGTGGGGAAAAAAAACTATATATATATATATATATATAACCTCATTCTAACTTGTAACAAAATTTTCTGATAATGATTTGTTTTTTGTTTCAGACTTCTTTGATACAAGTCAAACTCCAAGGAGAAGAAGAAACTCAACTTACAGACACCTCTCCTGCACTGCATTTGCACTTGGTCTTTTGAAATCTCATCATTAATTCCCTTCTTCGTTTAAAAAAAAAAAAAAAATCAAAAAATCAAAAAATTTATTATAAAAAAAAAAAAAACGTTTCTCCTTTCATTTCAGTTGACCATCTTCGAGTTTTTCTGGTTTTGCACTTTCCTACTTATTTCTTCCAACCAAAAAATATATATATATATATTTTTTCTTTATAGTTTTCTTTTAGCCCCTCAAATTGGGGAAAAAATTGATCCAAAAAAAAAAAAAGATTTTATTGCTGTGAAATCACTTCAATTTTAGTTATTACCAAATTCTTTTGTTCTTTCATATATATATATATATATATATATATATAGGTTTTAATTCACAATCTTTGTGGCTTTACTTAAAAACAGATTCAAATTCCTAAAAAAAATATTATAAAAAAAAAAAAGGCAAAAGCGAAAATAAAAAAAGAGTATTCTCTGAAGAATTCATTGCAGCTACTTGCTCCATATATGTCCCCCCAACAAATACAAAAACAGGTAAGTTTATTACATATGTTGATCCATTGATGATATTCGTGTAATTTAACTGTTTTTTTATTTGTTCACTGTTTGAGTGTATTATAATTCATTATATTTGGGATTTTATATGCTCTTCTTAAACACACACATATATCCTTCTTTTAATGAACAGTCTTTTATAGCTTATAGGTCACTTACATATTATGTAAAGACCTTGAGTTATTTATCGAAAAAACAAAACTATTAATTTCAAGTAATGACATGGGTTAAATCTATATATATATATATTTATTCAAAAAATATTTATTATTTTTCAATTAAAGAAATTTTGTTTTCTACGCACTTCAAATTGACAATTAATTTACCAAGTTAATTACTACAATTAGTATTGGTGGCCTAAAAACAAGTACATGTTGTGGGGGTGTTTGGTGAATGAGTTTAGTTTAAGATTTTTAAGTTTCAATAGTAATTTTTTAGAAAAGACAAAAAACTTTATCAGAAAAGACAAAAAACTTTTTGAGAAAAAGATAAAAATCATGATGAAAAAAGTATAATTTACTGTATGTTAATTAGTGCAATTTTGATTTGATCCTTTATTTAATTCATGAAATTTTGAAATTTAAGGGATCTGTGCAGTCAAGATTAACAAAACAACCCTAGTACTGAAGGAGGAGGATCTTTAATTCATTAATAATCCAAAGGTACTTAGTGAACATCAAAAAATAAAAATAAAAATAAAAATAAAAATAAAAAACTCAAAGAGCAACTTGAATTAATCTTTTCCCTCACCCAAATTTTTTTTTTTAATTGAATTCAGTACTTTGGCTGAAGAGAATTAATTGAAGAATCTACGCAGCAAAAACGAAGGATTCGGGGGATCTTTAAGCACTCTCAGGTATTCATCTTAAAATTGTCTGGTAAATATATAATTTGTTAAATTTCTAATTCATCCTACCAGGACTGTTGCTCTACTCTATTAACAATTGCTTAAAAGTAATACTAAGAATATTAACTTTAATTTCAATTTTGGAGACCAATTTATATGGCGATGGGTTGTTATTTTTTTTTTTTAAAATTGTAAATGTTTTAATAATTAAAGAGATTTTATTGCTGTAAAATTATTTCTTTTTTACTTACCAAATTCTCTACTTGAATTTCTGTCCTTATGTTTTTTATTAATTTTTTTTTAATTGAGCATCTTTATGGCTTTACTTTATAACAGGTTCAAAATTCCTATAAAGACGAAAATACAATAAACAAAAAACTAAAACTAAAGAGAAAAGAGCATTCTCTGTTGAATTCCTTGCAGTTTTTTTTTTTTTTTTTTTTTTTGGCTTTCTTTCACTTTATTCTAATTCTTAATTTTTAAAAGCAACAAAAAAAAAAAAAAAAGAAAGAAAGAGATAAACCGTCGCCTCCGAGCATTCTCTATTGAATTCATTGCATTTTTTTTTTTTCCTTTCATGATAACTTTTGCTTTTACTAGTTTGCCTTCACTTTCTGATTATCACCAAAAAAAAAAAAAAAGAATATATATATATATATATAGAGAGAGAGAGAGAGAGAGAGAGGGAGTTTCACAGTCTCGCTGTCATTTTCACTAAAAATAGAGCCCTCGCTTCATCCATTTAAGTCCCAAAAAAAAAAAAAAAAAAAAGATTGGTATGTTCTATTTAAGTTTGTTTATCTATATATTATAAATAATTATATGAATTTGGGATTTCATGCTATTCTTAAACACACACACATCGTTCTTTTAAAGAAATTTATTTTCTACCAACTACAAATTAAAAATTCAATTACCACATTAATTACTGCAATTACTGTCGATGGCCCAAAAACAACACGTTGTTTTACTGGATGTTTTCAAAATATTAAGTATAGTAGATATTCTGATTAATTCTTTTTGTTTATCAAATTTTGGTTTTATCCATTATTTAAATTTTCAAAATTTTTAAACTTCAGGGATGCACGCATTCAATATTAACAAAGCAAATCAACATTAGCACCGAGGGATTTGGGGATCTTTCATACTTAGATTTGAAAAAAAAAAAAAAAAAAAATGAGCTCCGAGAGGATAGAATAAATTTTTCAAGTATATTTTTTTAGGGTTAATTTTATAGCAGCTCTTGAATTATACATTCATCTTACATTGGCCTCCTAATTTTTTATTTCACACATCAAATTCCCCTTAAGTTTTGTATTGTTACGCCAACGGTCCCTTTACCAAATACTCTATGAATATTAGATAGAAATTGAATATGTTCTAACCACATAAGCTTTACTTATATCTAAAGTCGAAATTTAAAAATTTTTGGAATGAAATTGTACCTCAGTTAGAAATATTTTGACAGCAAACTGTATTTAAATCAAAGATATGCAATGCATATTGTATTTTGATTAAAGATATATTCCATCATAAAGTTATTTTGTAGGTACAGTTTCTCTTCCAAAAAATATTCAATTACGATTTTAACTCTAATTAAAGCTGACGTGATCTGAATGATTCAATTTCTGTTCAGTTTACCTATAATGTGGCCATATTCATAATAGTATACGAGTTCAAGTTAGTGTGATATGTAAAATTTAAAATTAGGGACCAACTCGAGATTAATAGTATGATTTAGGGACAAATAACCCTTATTTTTATATTAATTTGTCTTTTTTCTCACCTCAAGACTAACTTTTTTTTTTTTTTTTTCCTTTTTGGTTGTTGAATTCAGTTCTTCGGTTAACGAGAATTAATTGAAGAATCTAAGCAGCAAAAAAGAAGGATTTGGGGGATCTTTTAGCACTTGAAGGTATTCATCTTCAAACTTTCTTGTAAATATAACAATTGTTTTCTTGTTTTTGTTAAAAAATATAATTGAAATGATTAAATATGATTAACAATGTTTCAATAGAAAAAATAGTTTTAATTGTCTCTCTGAAAATATTAGAACAAATATGTTGATAATTCAATTTATTATTTAATTAGTTAAACTTGTACATGTATAACATTTGTATTTCCAAATGGGTAACATTGCCTATAGGAATAAATATAGCCAATTTACCATTAAATTCAACATTAAAAATAATTAAAAAAAAATTCATAACAATAGTGTAAACTGACAAGAAAGTTCTAAAATTTAATACGTAGAAAATGTTGATTTAATGAAAATCAAAAGGCTCATCTTATTTTATATATAGTTGGAAAAATTATTCGAAACAAATACATTTTCTCTCATATGTAGTATACAGTATTGTGATTGGGATCTACAAGTTGAAATATTTATGAAAAAAAAATAAGAGTTGTGGGTCCTTATTCAGTCACCATTACAAACTTTATATTTCAAACCAAAATGTATATTTTAGATGAAATAATTAAATAGTAAACTATTAAGATTTGGGAACAAAAAATATAGTATGTAACAACAAGCATACAAGTACTTAAATAACCAAAAAAAAAAAAAAGTTCTTAACACTTCTAAAAAAAAGTATTGCATTTTAGTTTAAATACTTAAATATTAAAGTTTTTTTTAAATGACATCGTTTAGAAAAAAAATATTATTTAATAGGGATTCATCTTATGTTTGGTTTAACCAGCTGAACAATTTCAATTTGATTTTGTCTTTTTTTAAAAAGTCAAATCAGTTTCACTATTCACAACTCTAACTACAACTTAAAAACTCAAATTTTAAAAATCCAAAACTTTACATGTACAAGTTCAATTGAGATATTTTTTTTTTAAACTTGTATAGAATTTCGAGACAAACAAAACTAGATCCATATTGATTTTTTTTTTTTAAAAAAACATTTTAAGGTTTTATACTTTTTAACTCAAATCAGCCAAATGTACAATTTCAAAACTCAACTCAACTCTAATAACTCAAACTCAAAATTTTCAACTCAAGCGGACTGATTAAAACTTATAATGATCACATGTGAAAAAAAAAAAAAAAAAAAAAAGAGCAAATTTAATGATAAAAATATTCAAGTAAGGATACATTTGAGAAATATTAAATTCCACGATATCAAAAAAAAAAAAAAGGGTAAGAAAAGTAAAAGATAAAAAGAGCAAGTAGTTTTGAAGTATCTTTCTTAAAAATAAAATTAAAAAAAAAAAGTAGCATTGAAGGATAAGCATGTGGTGTTAGCCTGTTTTTAACTTAGCCACACTGCTAACGTGTAATAAAGTAAGGTGGCATTTTTACTTTCCTTAAAGCTACTTTATTTATTAAAGAAAATAATAGTCAAATTTGAGCTTTTGTCTAAAACTTCAAAAAGAAAGAAAGGAAAAAAAAAAAAAAAAAAAAACATGTCATGATGTTTGAGCTCATCAAGTCTTCATCGTAATCAGAAATATAGTAGAAAGCCACTAAGGACACATGTCCCTACTCAAGATTTTTGAATTTCAAATAAAGTATATATAGCTTTAGTTTGCCCACTCAAAAAATTTTTTTTACTATGCTCCCACTTGATATTAGATTATTTTTTATATCTAATATCAAAACTAAACATAGATTAGTTTTTAATGTTTTAGTTCCATTACTATGATTTGATTCTTTTTTTTTTCTTCCCAATTTCTTTATCTACATTTTTTCTAAATTTTTTATTAAATTTTTTTCCTTAAAATTTTCTCTATTTTTAAAATCATTGACTTAATTTCAAAAAAAAAATCATTGACTTAAAAATTATCAACATACTAAGTATTGATGCATATATATAACTGTTTATTTATTGGAAAAAGTATTCATCTTAAAAGGAAAAAAAATATATGGTGTGAAACTTTTCAATAAAAAGAAAAAATTTTATAATGCTTTCAAATAAAAGAGCTATATCGAATAATTATAATATGTTAATAAATTTATAAAATATTATGTAACTTTTTAGTCATGTAAAGTTAATGCTTTTTCAATGCATAAACTGTATCCTCTTACGTGCCTATATTGAGAAAAATTTCTAGATCTATCACTAATCGTACCCAAACTTTCGTAATGTATATATATATATATATATATATAACATACGCACATGGACATGTACATTGTAGCATGCCTATATATATGCAGAGGCAGAATCACTCATAATCGCTTTTGCTCAAATGAATAATTCTTTTTTAACATTTTATTTCTAAAAAATTTATATTTTTTATTTTGTCCCCACTAAAAATTAATCATCCCTATATATATAAGTCTCCCTAAAGGTTTTATTTTTACTATATGTCCCCGTTGAAATAATCGATTAGCTCTGTCATTGTATGTGTATGTAACGTCTGATACACATAAATAGAAATAGTACAAATTATAGATTTTTTAGTACATGACATAAGTAGTAGTGCTAACTTTTTTTTTTTTCCTTTCTTTTTAGGGGAAGCCATCTAAATTGTCTATTATTGATTTCCACACACAAATGCCATACCTAAGGAAAATGATTCCTGCCCATGAGGCTGAAAACCTGAAAATGATAAAGCCATCCTCAGATCTTTTCTCATTCACCAAAAATTGCATGGTTACATTATTAACCGTGAGACAACTTTATATCTCTTTGATTATTATCAAATAAAAAATTAAAATTAAAATGTCTTTTATTTTATTATTATTATTATTTTTTTTTTTTTTTTTTTTCATTTCAACGCTCATTATTAGAATTAACTAGCTTTTATAAAACTGAAATTTCTAGTATTTACACGGCTAATATCCATTATCCAATCATGCCTGTATGGTTTATAAGTGCAATAATAATTTAAATGTACGTTTATATCTGATTTTCCGAATACATTCATTAATATAAACATTATCTATTTTAAGGTCTGAGATCTTGGTTGTTTAGTTTTTAAGATATAAACTTTAAAAACTTGATTTTGATCACACCACAAGC
>JAFMPE010140374.1:430-22337 GCA_024759925.1 Ficus religiosa
GTGTAAAATAAAACTGCTCTAATTTATAAATCAGATCTATAAGATTAATAAAAAATGTTTAAATTATAATCCTTGCCAGTTACAAAAAGAATATATTTGCACACTTTTTTGATATCATGGTTATACACAACGTCTAGCATAGTATATATACTCCCCTATTTTTACATATTACATTTGTAGGTTTGGTCCTACAAGACGAAAGATAATCTATAACACTGTAAGAACATAAATGCTTGGACACTGATTTACAAGTTTGCCCTCGCTTAGGCTCCAAAATTACGGAATCCAAAAAGTAAAAAAATAATAATAATAAAAGTGGTATTACGCGTGAAAGCAGTATATTGAACTACTTTAGTATGCTCATTTAGTTAGCCTGACGGTGCGTACTTGCTAGGAATGATACACAGAGCCAATCAGATTCAGGTGATGTTTGAAAAATGTGGATATTTGCTTTGGGGCTACTCGTGCCATTGTCGACCTACAAAATGGACAGTGGTCTTCAATCTTATTATATACTAACGTTATTTTATGATAGTTTTTACCACCAAGTAATCAAATAAGATGATAAGATATTTGCTCTTTTGACTAAAAATCCTGGATTCATACATTATGTTGGGACTCTCTTCCTCTTGAGATTATCTAGAGACGCTATCATTTACATCTATAACCCTCTTTTTTCTCAAAAAATAAAAAACAAAAACAAAAAAAAGTCATGATGATTTTCTTTCAAAAACAATATGCATTTTGAATGGATCACATCATGTAAGACATAATTTTAGCTTACCCACTATAGAGGAAATCAGTTAAATACTTACTTAATTTACTAAATAGATAGTAAACCACAAAAATACCCATTTAATCTTCCTTGTTTTCCTAATTGATCTAATTTAATTTTGATATTATTCTCTCTTTTCATTCCTACCTCCTCAAAACAAGGGTAAATTTAGGTTGTTACAATGGTCTCTCCGCTCCCCCCCCCCCCCCCCCCCCAACCCAAAAAAAAATTTGTTCACTATTTGGACGACATTTGAATGCAAAATCCCACTATGTTTTAATAGTGTTCTAAGTGGCCGTCCCATGTAAAATTGTAAATTGGTTCATATACATATAGAACTAAGTTAGATGCCAAAACTTTTAACCCAAAAAAAAAGAAAAAAAGAAGAAGGTTAGATGCCAAAATAAAAAAAGAAACTATATTTAGTTTTTTTTGTAGAATTGGCTCGCAAGAGATATAATGATGTGTCCATACTAAAAAGAATACTAAAAAGAATTGTCTATGTGTCCAGTGGAGCTGGCTTTGTATGAAGTTTGATATCAATTTCTTTGAAAAAAAAATAGAAAAAAAAATTAAATTAGGATTTTAGTGTCTTGTGACAGAATTAATAAATAAATAACTAAAATAGCAAGATTTGTGCAATAACACAAAAAAAAAAAAAATCCTGTCCTTATTGTATTATTCTTTTAACAATCAAATGACATCAAAAATTCATTCAGATAAAAATTTAAGAAACATGACAAAACATTATTAGTTAGACTATGTTTATGTAGACACAGATATTTATATGAAACACGAATGCTCATAAGGTCTAAACTTATATATGTTTAAGAATGAAAAAAAAAAAAAAAAAAAGGAGATCATTGGGGAAGAGACGCCCTCAAGAAGTGATGTTGACGTGTAGATGGTTGAAAGTGAGAAACGGAGACTATAATTATATGAGCAGATAAAAATGGGGCAAGCCAAAAGTTAGAGCTTTCAATTCTGTCCACCAAACGTCAAAAACAGTGTATATGTGGACGTGGGTTATATGATATCAGACTGTACTTCCCATTCTTTTGACCCCGTTCACGAGTTCGAACTTAAAATTTTCATCTTAGTTTTTATTTTTTTTTGAAAAACTTTTTTATTTTTACTGAAAAAGTTTTTTGTCTTTTCTGAAAAGTCAATAAAAATTACTATTGAAACTTAAAATTTTCACCTTAGTTAATTGGATGACAACTAATAAAAAGATAATAACTAACCACCATAGAAGTTAGAGGTTGTTTGGAGGGACAACTGGAGACGGATCGTTTTAAAAATATTTTGATTGTTGAGTTTTTGTAAAGTGCGTTTGGTTGGGAAAAAAAAAAACTGTTTGAAGTGATAAAGTGTAAAAGCTTGAAATTTCTTTAAAAAATAAAGATATTTTTCGGTACAATCGAAATTTTATGTACTTTTTATTTTTATAAAAATCATCTTATTTTGACTTGAAATAACAAATTTATGAACTTTTAAACTTTAATTTTGTTGTAGACATCTACAAAAGTTTTAATAATAGAAACCCAAAACTCCCTCAAACACATGTTTGAAAACCAAATGGCAAAAGGAGACATCCCCAAACACCTCTTAATACTCAAAAGTTAAGATTGGAGTTAATAACCTAATATTATTCGGCCATGAAAATAGCAAAGCTATTATTGTTTTTAATTATTATTATTATTATTTTGCTTTCCATAATGACTCTAGCTAGTGAGCTAGCTATAATATGACTCCATCTTTTTGCAAGGCTTGTTGGACTCAATCCTACACGAATGCTAATGATCGATCAAAGGCAGAAAATAATAACCTCGAGGATGCTATTTTTCCTTGCTCAAATAGTATACATGTTGTATGTCTCGGTTGCTTTGAAATTTAAGGAGATTTTATACTCTGCATCAAATTATCGTTAGATATGCTGTTTTGAAATTTAATTACACATTACTAATATGTCATGGAACAAGTAATAAAAAAAACATTTTTTTAATTACCAAAATAAAAGTTCGTTTTTTTTAAATAAGTTTAATTATGAGGTTAAATAAAGTTTTTAATAAGGTTTATATGATATAACTAATTTTGAATATGGATAAAACGAACAATCACAAAAATTTTTAGCTAAGTTTAAAAATTAAAAAAAAAAAAAAATCAGTGGAGTGCTCCAAAGGCAAACTCATCATAAATTACCTCCATCGCTGACTATCTCATCTCAAGCTGTTCTTACTTGCTGGCTTTTTTTTTTTTTTTTTTTTTTTGGGCAATGATTAAATCTGCGGATCACTGCAACAAGATACACTTAATTTGATGTTTTGTTGTTTGTTTCCCACTAAAACCGTCAGAAAAAGAGAGGAAACATCTGATAATTAAGAACACTAATTATAACATGCATATGATTAATTAATAAAGTTTTTGATATGATTTTGATTTTGGTACTTAAATGAGCTTATTTAACTTGCAAGAGAGTAACATGTGTAGAAACGTAAGTTTCACTACTAATAGTTTTTAGTAGCTTGCATTACTTTATGTTCATCACTAGTTTGTTTGTTTGTTGGTTTTTGTTTTGTCTTTTTTGTCTTTTTGTTTTTTGTTTTTTGTTTTTGTCTTTTTGTCTTTTTGTTATTTTGTTTTGTTTTTAACAGGCGCAATGGAAGTGTGATGAATGGCAACCTGCATTTATAAGCTGCTGATACCAGGTTAATCCCAATAGCATATCAAGCTATAATTATCTTAATAAGTGAATATATATTTTTATTAATTCTAGTCTACGGGGCAAATCTTAATATTTCGTTTGGACCTAAAGCTAATAGTTAACTGCTACTTATGAAGATTATTTTGAAAGAAAAATGGCTTGAAAATATTTTTTTCCCCTATATATTATTTTTAAAATGCAATATTAAGTCGCAAGATATATATATATACACACACACACACACACACACACACACACCTGGAGGAGGCATATAGTATGAATCATTTCCTTCCTTTAACATCCCTACCTGCAATAATGTTGATTTAGAATTGGAATATACCAGATGACCTATCTTCTGAATTAAAAATAATAAGAAATAATTATCATATTAAAAGAAAGCAAAATGAATTATATACACACGTACACACACACACACACACACACACATATATAGTATAAATATATAGTTCCTTATACGTACGTTTACTCTCCCAAGTCTCAAAATCTCACGTAAAAATGGTGGTGGTTTAATTTTTTCAATGTTGATTATAGAGTTGCAGTTCCAGAAAAGAAGCCTAATAGATCAGAGGAAGAGAAAATAAGAAAGTGTTTATTAGACCCTGCAACTCCAAAGGAAAGTGTTGAGATGATATTTCCACCAGAGAAGGCTGAGATATTCAAGTCCTTGGATAGTTGGGCCACAACCAACCTTTTGCGTCTTCTGAAACCCGCCAACCACTGTTGGCAGCCACAGGACTTCTTACCCGATCCGAGCTCGGAGGGGTTCCACAACCAGATCAGAGAATTCAGGGCCAGAACTGAGCAACTCCCCGACGACTATTTTGTCTTTCTCGTCGGTGACATGATCACCGAAGAAGCTCTTCCTACATACCAGTCACGTCTAAATGGAACTGAAATCTTTCATGATAAAAGTGGAGTTGTATCAAACGCCATGGGTTATTTGGTCAAGAGGATGGAGTGCTGAGGAAAACAGACATGGTGATCTTCTTAACAAATACCTTTACCTCTCTGATCGAGTTGACATGAAACAAGTTGAGACCACAATTCAATATCTCATTGGATCACGAATGGTATATACAATTAATAATCTTATTGATCTACGTACCGTCTAATATTATTCTATAGCAATTGGTTAATCTAACTATATACCTTGGTGGTCCCTGTCTAAACTACACCAAAAGTACCACTGAATGTGGTGGTCTAATTATAATGGATTATCGTGATGGGTTAGTAATATATGTTTTGAGTGCTGGGTGGCTCTCTTAGGGATCTTAAATATAAAGACTTATTTCCTGCTAGCTTAATACTCAATGAAGAATGTCTAAGACCACGTCTCATGTTTCTTTTAATGGTATAGTAGGCTTAGACCAATCACACATCGCAAATATCAATTATGACTCTGTTGGAGATGGTCACTACTTTCAGACTACAATGATGAACATTGGTACCATGTTTACACTTATAAATTTATAAGTGTCTTTATATATACAAATATATATTTATATATTTTTACGTGTAAGTATTAATTAATCCGTCTTGCTTGCATTTACACGTATATGCATACATGTAGGATATCAGCACTGGAAGCAACCCGTACCTATTGACTATCTACACATCATTTCAAGAAAGGGCAACAGCCATCTGTCATGGCAACACAGCCAAACTTTCTGTGAAACATGGGGACAAAAAGTTTGCCCAATTATGTGGCATAATTGCCTCAGACGAGAAACGACATGAAAGTGCTTATTCAAAGATAGCAGAGAAGCTGTTTGAGGTTGATGCAAACGACATGGCAGTGGCATTTGCAGAGACGATGAGAAGGAAGATCTCAATGCCTGCTCACTTCATGTACGACGGCTTTGATCCTAATCTCTTCCACCACTTCTCCATCGTTGCCTCTCGTCGTGGTGTCTACTCTGCCACTGACTGCCGACAAATCTTGGAGCATTTGGTGGCCAGATGGAATGTTGAGAAGCCTACCGGGCTTAAAAGTGATGGATGTGAAGCCCAGTAATATGTTTGTGGGCTAGCCCAAAGGCTTAAAAGGCTTTAGGAGAGAGCCCAAGCAAAGGCCCAAGAAACAGCAACCTTTTCTTTCAGCTGGGTTTTTTGTAGACAAGCAAAAATAATGGGCTCGAAGTAAAGCATGACTTCTCGTTTCCTTGGGCATTATCCATGTTCTAATTTCCAACTTCCAACTGCGCGTTATAGGTTTTTTTTTTTTTTTTTTTTTTTTTTTTTTTTTTTTTAATTTATGATTTAGTTTTTGTAATCATATGGTTTTCGTCTTTCTACTTTGAATAGTTAAACTCTTAATCACACTATGCCTTGCTCATATTCTCGAGCCTGAAAAGTTAAAGAGTCTTTATTTACTAGATGCTGTAATTAAATTATATATATGCCACAAAAGATAAAAATACATACCAAAATTTAGCTTCAGACATGTGGTTACAGGTATAGTATAGTCATTTCAAACTTGATTTCATCATAAGATATTTTGATCGAATTCTCTCGTATCTAAATTTAAAATGATAAACAAAAACGAATAAAAATTAAGCTGTATGCTAATGTAGAGTACAATTTACATGGATTGTTAGTCAACCCTGATCTCCGATAGCTGTAGCTCTTCAGTCTTCATCAGTACTCCTATTGAAGTTGGGGATTTAACATTTATACTTTTGTCAGAGATATCATGTTCTTTCTTTATTATTAATTACTATGGTTGCAGTTTTGGACTTGATGAAATGCCTGACAACCTTTATGACGCTAATTGAATTGACCTGTCATGCAGCTGGACTTGATGAAGATCTAGTTCAGTAGAAATATCATGTGCCCAAGGAAAAACTATATGTAATAATTAATTAATTAATCGAGAGAACCAAAAGTAAATTTCAGGCAATATACTAATTATTTGTCTAATTTTCCTCCTTCAGTAAAAGTTAAGGTTCCCCCAAATAACTTGCTGCAGTATTATATGGGTAAAAATGATCACCCCCGATCTACTTTTCACACTCACTTTCATGAACCACCAACCAATAAAATTTAGAATTTTAACTGCTAATTGTTACACCCCTTTTAATATTACTAAAAAATTTCTTTGCTAGACCATTACTTAGGCATCGTTTCAACTAGATTGACGCTATATATATATATATATATATATATATTTCCCTCTCCTTTTCCTGAGACAAGGATTTCGTACAAACCAAAAGATTTTTTATAAAGCATATATATACAAAAGTTTAAGTCAAAAGGCTTAATATGAAATGGACATGATAAAAGATTGTATTTTTAAAAAAAATTTATTAAGGTAAGGGGTATAAAAAGTATTTTTTAATCATGACTTTTATCCTTAAATATAATTTATTCAAGAATAATTTAATAATAATAAAACTGATTGAAAAGGATGTAGGAAAAATAGACAAGGAATGACAATAGACCTCCCCATCCTCTTAATATGAAAAAGGCATGCAGCCATAGATTTGAATATTGAATTTGTAGGACTCAAATCCCTGTCCAAACTATTTTTAAGTACCAAACGATGTATATATATATATATGCATAATATGTCATGTTTTGTTGAGAATAGATATTGAATATGAAAAAGTCTATACTCGGTTAAAAAGTATTTCAAAGTTTTTAAATCATATGATAGAATTTGAATCCACACGGTATTTCGAAAATTTAAAGTGAACAGAAAATCCAGGTCTGTGACTATAAATAGCAGCTACCACTTCTTGCAAACTTATGACGTGTACTAAAAGTTATTATATTATTGTCATAGGGATAAGTATGAACAAATTAAACTTCAATTTCTAACAAAAAGAGAGAGAGGAAAAAAGTTTTACGTATCTCCTGCAGTTCATGATCATTACTATACGTACCAATGTAGCCTCGAAAGAAGCATCCATTGAATGTTATATATATATATATATGTATATGTATATGTATATATATGTCCTAATTATTAACTATAATAGCCTTTATGTTGTAAATTATTACTTCCATTTAAACTAAACCCACCGCCTTCTTACTCATTAAATTCCCCTTCTTACTCATTAAATTAATTAAGACACAACTACCTCTTGGTCGGTAGATCAGACTGACGTGCGTTGTGTACAGTTAGTGAGACAATAATTCTCACCATCAATGGTACGTCTAAAATTGTTATAAACTTAAATACATATACATGCACGGCAAAATGAAACTAGATATTTACTAATTTTTAAAGGTCTTAAAGTTGGCGTTCTGAATTAATTGGTAAGAAGAAACAGTATATTTTTAAACTTTTGAATATTAAAATAGAAAATATACACACACACACACGCATATATATCCACTACGAATTGATACTGGCATCATTAATAAATATACATGTGCATTAATTAGTCTATGAAGAGGAAAGAAGAAATATCATTTATAAAGATTTGGAACCCATTATATCATTAATTAAGCAGATGTCAAATGAAGGTTAGAAAAAGAAGATAAAAAAAATTTGTGAATGACTTCACCAACTTTCATTAATTAAAATATGTACAAATTCAAGCTTTACACAAAAACCAAAAAATAGTAAAGATTATAAATCTTCTAAAATTAAAAAAAGACTAAATGATCAATTAACAATTCTAATCCCTTAAACTGCACGAAATTATTTTTTTAAAAAATGTAATTTCCTTATCACATAGAACAACCCTTATAATTGCCATCTACTTATAGGCATTTCATAAATTGAATTACCAACCGAACTTTTAATGTCGTCTTTTCACACGTGTATTTTTTTTTTTCCCCTCCTTTTGTTTTAAAGTAATTAAATTGTTCCACTTTTCTTTGAAAATTTCCAATTTTCATAATTAAAGTAATCAGGGTATTGAAACTGCTTCCGAAACTTTTTTTGTGAAAAGATCTCCAGAAGTAGTATAAGGAATACATATTGATTAACTTGAAAAACAAAAACTAGCTTTTCTTCATATAGCGTCATCGATCCTCTCGTTATTTCTAGAAATGTTTATGCTCAGGTTTCGTTTTTGCCAGTCATTCCGTTTTTAGACTCAGATCATGCATTCTTCTTTTTTCTTATAGGGATTTTTTTCTTCTTTTTGCCCCCCTCCCTCTCAAGGGTTTTAATGAGATTTTCTTTTGCAAGAAGTAGGTCCTTAGGGCATTTATATTTTTCTCTGGTTGTCTGGATATTATTTGTATTTAAGTTAGTTAGATTATGTGTTTATGCCTTCGGGCTGGTTTACAGACTCTTATTTATTTCTTTATTATTATTTAATAAATTTTGAGTTCAGGTCTTAATGTCGGATAGGTTTCATTTGATAATGTCAACTTATAAATTGAGATGTATCAGAATATTTTGATGTCAGCAGAACTCTCCATTTTATTTTAAATATAAAAAAAGAACTTGTTTAATGTATATGTCTGATTAACTGAAAACAAATCATACTTGCATATTTATCTCCAAATCAGAGGAAGCCAAAAATTTCTTTGAATGTGGATCTATAATGTTTAGAACTTGACAGGCTCACAGATAGGTTTTATTTAAATTAAAAGAAAAGACAAATAATGGTTATATATGTAATCCGAAATGATCACACATTCGCCTTTTTTTTTTTTTTTTTTTTTTTTTTTTTTTTTTTTGTAATTGAGAATCCGTTGGAGCAATATTATATTTATGTATTACAGATAGAAAGCTTGATATATCAAATGACTTGAAGAGTCCAGCTAAGTACATGAGTAATATGTACATATATATAATTTAGAACACTGTTAATATTAAACACCTTTCATTAATGAGAGGTTTGTGGTGCATTTAGCACCGTTACGCATACCCTGAAACAATTTAATTATATATATATGTATGTATGTATGTATATTTATTTTTTCATTTTAGATAGTTGGACCATTAATAATGCATAGGTCACGTGTACCACCGAGTCGACTTGCCTATTTAAGTATACATACGAACACACTTGTAAAGGAGCCAATTGGTCTCTTCAACTCATCTAGGAAAACCAAAGATAAAAATATGGCTCTAAAGTTGAATGCAACGTTGATAACCTCTCATGAATCTCCCAAGTGCTATGCAAAACATATTATAAGGTCTCCAAAGCTATTCATCACCCCCACACTGTCTTATAATAAGACCAAGTGAGTAATCTCCACTAAACTTTTATTTTTTTTATTTTTTCAATTTCAAAATTTTCCCTTCTTGCCTGATTAAATTTGTTTTTAATAATCTTTTATTTGTTTCTTGTGTTGTCGTTGCGATAACTAATTATACAAAACGCTTACTAAATTAATTTTGGTCAAAACGATCAAGAGAGGGGGGGGATTAAAAAAAAAAAAAAAAAAAACGCTTACAACACGATCATTAATACGGTTAAGGGGAAATTAAGTCTTAGTTTATGAAGTTTTTACTTGAAAGAATGTGCTTTTAGTACATTTATCTTATAGTTCTTTGTTTTAATAATCTTAAACAGCGGTCCTAATTTTCTTACTAATTGTTTGGACGTAAACCCCTAATAAATAGACTTCTTATCCATTATTTTTAATTGCATGCCTGATATAATAGATTGGTTTGTTTAACATTGCAGTAGAGATGCAACATTATTTCCAAAGAAAAAGTTCAGAGAGGAAGAGAAATTAAGAAAGTGTCTAGAGCCTGCAAAAGCTCCAAAGAAAAGTGGTGTGGAACAAATACTATTGCCACCGGAGAAGGCTGAGATATTCAAGTCCATGGAGGATTGGGCCACAAGTAACCTTTTGCCTCTTCTGAAGCCAGTTGAGGACTGTTGGCAGCCACAAGACTTCTTACCCGATCCAACATCGGAGGGATTCCACGACCAACTCCGAGAAATGAGAGCGAGAACAGAGCAAGTCCCCGACGACTACTTCGTCGTTCTCGTAGGCGACATGATCACCGAAGAAGCTCTTCCCACATACCAATCACGTCTGAATGGAACTGAAATCTTTCATGACGAAAGTGGAGTCGATCAAACACCTTGGGCTATTTGGTCAAGGGGATGGAGTGCCGAGGAAAACAGGCACGGAGATCTTCTTAACAAGTATCTCTATCTCTCTGGTCGAGTTGACATGAACCAAGTTGAGACCACTGTTCAATACCTCATTCGGTCGGGAATGGTAATATTACATTTCATTATATATTATTAATCTATATACCTACGTACCCTTAGTATCTACTGAGCTTATTAGGGTTATTCGTAATTTACTTTAGTCATTGGTTGTCTTATAAATTATGCCACAATTAGTCTTAGTTTGCTATCTATTTATAAAACTATTAAATCTAGAGGTAATTTTATTTTTTTCAAAACATTTTTAAACTAATAAAGCAGATATGTACTTAATTCTTGAAACCAATTTCCATTAAATTAGATGTAACATGAATAGCTCAAATAATTCACTGCATGAACATGGGAGTGCTCTATTTGCAGAGTGTTTTACAGAAAATTATTAATAACTTCTGAGCTAACATCCACAGTGTTTTTTTTTCCCTTTATTTTATTTTATTTTATGGTAGTTTGAAGATTACAAACTCTCGAGTACTTTAAAGGTTAAGTAGCCAAAATCGTGCGACTTTAAGCATAATTTAGGAACCAATTAAGTGATTAATACATATTAAGAAAGCAAACGTGAGATTTCAGATATTCACAACTGCACTCTGCATACATATATAGGCTGTGGAGCGCAAACATTACAATTGCATTATGTAATTCCTAGTAGCAGCCCCAATGTTGGTAGAAACCACTGATTTAACCGTTCGATCAATTTTTCTAACAATCTAATATATTATTGAGAGCATTTATATGTCGTGGATTGTAAATTTTTAACATGAACACCCATAGATCATGTAATTAAAATTAATTTAATGTTTAAAAATTATAGACCCACTATAGTAATTCCTACAGTATGTTTTGACTAATCAAATTTGACAAATTAATTTATATAGCATTATCAATAGAATTTGTTTGGATCACATATTGTATTGAAATGTTTATTCAATTTGAATGTTTACATTCAAATGTCAAATTTGAATTGTGTATTGAAATAAGATGTGTTGGATAGTTTTTGTTAAAGGTAATATCTGAATTGTAAAGGGAAAAAAATGAGTAAAAAAGTGAAAACTTGAGATTTTCATCTGAATTGAATAATTATGAAACAATGAAACATTTAAATTCTTGAATTGGAATAATTGTGGAACCAAACACATATTAGAAAATACAGACATATTACATTTGAATCAAACACTAAATTGAATAGATAATCCAAACGAACGTTTAGTAGTGTGTTAAAAGTTTCTTTTGTACAAATGTAAGTTGAATTATGTAAAAACTTTGTGCCAATAAAACTACAAGTAGTTAATTAGTAAGTATTAATTAATCAGTTTTGCTTGCATTTGCATGTATATGAATGTAGGATATCGGCACTGGAAGCAACCCGTACCTGTTGACTATCTACACATCATTTCAGGAAAGGGCAACAGCCATCTCTCATTCCAACACAGCCAAACTTGCCATGCAACATGGGGACAGAAAACTTGCCCAACTATGTGGCATAATTGCCTCGGACGAGAAACGACATGAAACTGCTTATTCGAAGATAGCAGAGAAGCTGTTTGAGGTTGATGCAAACGACATGGTGGTGGCATTTGCAGAGATGATGAGAAGGAAGATCTCAATGCCTGCTCACTTCATGTACGACGGCTTTGATCCTAATCTCTTCCACCACTTCTCCATCGTTGCCTCTCGTCTTGGTGTCTACTCTGCCACTGACTACCGACAAATCTTGGAGCATTTGGTGGCCAGATGGAATGTTGAGAATCTTACTGGGCTTCAAAGTGATGGGCGTGAAGCCCAGGAATATGTTTGTGGCCTACCCAAAAGGCTTAAAAGGCTTGAGGAGAGAGCCCAATTAAAGGCCCAAAAAACAGCCACCTTTCCTTTCAGCTGGATTTTTGGCAGACAAGTATAACATAGGTCTGGAAGTAAAGTTAACCCTTTTTTTTTTTTTTTTTTTTTTAAGCAATCATGAGGAGCAGATTTGACTTGTTACGAGAGATTCATTCATTAGAAGTATCAACCTGCACCACCAGTGAAAGGCATGTTTATTTCAATGATAAGGATTTCTATCTTGTTGCTGCTTAAGTTCAAATTAAATGGTTTTTGACACCATATATATTATAAAATTACCACATATATTACGGGAACTGAAGAATATTTTAGAGTTTGCACTAAGTAGATGGGGAACCAAAAAGTTAATTTGAATATCAATCAACGGCAATAGTGTGATGATCTATTGCAATTTCTTAGCAATCTTGTGTGGTGCTGTCGAATCAATGAAGGGATATATAGGAAATGTCTCAAGTCTGACAAGCCGAATACATAAAAGCATGTAGTTGATTTACATATATCTATATGTAAATGGTAAGAAAAAAATCATAAAGACGTTCTACAAAAATTACCAAGAAATTAAAGGGGAAAAAAAAAAGAGGAAGGAGATAAAAATTAAAGACTAACTTGCTTTCATGTAAAATCGTAAGGAATACAATATATATATATATATATATATTTTTAGAACTGTGCGATGAACAATGAATGGCCCATTGATAACTCTAGAAATTAGAGTTATCTTAGGCGCTTTTAGATTTGGATGAAATTGGTTTAGAGAGTATTTGTGTTATTTTTAGCATGTTTTCCTTTGTTTTGTGTTTATGTGAACTTTTTATCTTGGGTTTTAATGTTTGGTTGAGATCATGGCAAATGTGAAGAAAAATAGGATCATCTGAGGGCTGATGTGTGTTTTAATTCTTTTGTGAATTGTAGGAGAGCTTGAGCCGAAAATGCTGCAGCATTCCTTACAACAAGCAGTAGTTGGAGCTGAGTCGAGAAAATGCTGCAGCAATTCTTGCAGCATTTTATTCCAGCTGGCACTTTTCTGAAAGAAAAGAAATAAAAAGAGATGACAGCTCATAGCTGTGGGGGCCACTTCTTTGTTTCAGCTGGGAGGTTACACGTGAGCATTGTTTTTGCCCTAAAGAGTTAGGCATTTTTGGGGAAGGAGCAGCCGCAAGGAGAGAGCTGAAAATAGAGAGAGAACAGAGCAAGGAAAGACCAGAGGGTGAGAAAAAGTGCAGCTGAGGTTTTTCTTCCATCTTTACGCCATTTTGGAGAGCAAGCTGAGGAGGAGAAGAAGAAAGGACAAGAAGGACCATCTCTAGCCATTTGGAGTTTTTCCTCTTCATACTCTTGCATTGATTTATTTCCTGATTTTCTTTCTCTGTTGAACAATGGATGACGTTTTTAAACTTGTTTTTGTAATCCGAAACATGAGCTAAATTTCTTTAGCTAGGATTGTTGATGAACCCGAATTTGTGAGAATGATTTGAATGTTTTGTTGAAATGTTGAGCGAATATATTTCCTGTTCATCCGAGTGTTTTGAATGTTAATTTCTATTGTTGATTGGCCATCATTATATAGGAAACTAGGCTTGTTTAATTCTGGAAAGGTTAAATTGAGCTGGATATAACTTGGATGATGCAAGTTCAATATGTTTTTTAAAGTTTATATTGATTTGTGAATGGTATAGGAATATATTATTTACCTTGTATAACCCATTGAAATTGATGCTTGAAATTGTGTTCTGAGAACTAGATTCACATAGGAATATATTGAAAAAGGTTTAATGAATTTTAGTCATAACCCATTCGGAAGAATTTTTATGATAAAATCGAATTTCGGTTAACAGGACAAGTTTTGCTGCAGCATTTCCTATAGCATTCGGGTCAGAATTGCATTTGAGGGGGATTTGGCAATCCTAGGTTAATTCTCATTCTTGATTTACAAACTCTTGATTGAATATTGTTCTGTCTGTCTATTTTAGTGCCTTTTCATTTTACCCATTCAATTTCCTTAGTTTACTGCATTTTTCCTATTTCAAAAACCAAATTCAAATTGATTTGTGCTTAAATTCTTTTGTTATTTATTTTAGCGATTCAATCCCTGTGGAGACGATACTCAACTCACAATCTATATTACTTGTGCGATTACGTACACCTGCGTAGGTTCATATACACTAAATAGTCGCGAACACCCATATGAGCTGTACAGATTTTTTATCATGTGTTTATATCCTTTTCTTTTTAAGTAATTAATAGACATATGATCATATATAACTGATATTAGAAAAGCTGATAATGTCGTAGGCGACATGATCACCGAAGAAGCTCTTCCTACATATCAATTACGTCTGGATGGAACTGAAATCTTTCATGACGAAAGTGGAGTAGATCAAACACCATGGGCTATTTGGTCAAGAGGATGGAGTGCTGAGGAAAACAGGTATGGAGATCTTCTTAACAAGTATCTCTATATCTCTGGTCGAGTTGAAATAAACCAAGATGAGACCACTGTTCAATATCTCCTTGGTGCAGGAATGATACTCAACATTAAATCATAATATAATCTCAATATTACTTCCTACGTTTCTATATATTTATCGCCTATATATATGTATATATATAACACATGAGTATTGTTGAGATGATCACTAGGTTTTGACTAATTATATGTTCACTTTAAAATTTTAGGCTCCAGATATTTATGGCACAAAGACGCGTAGATATATATATAGGAATTTTTTTTTTTTTTTTTTGCTAATCAAACATATAGTATTTACTTGTTAACATACAAATAAGTAGATCGAGTACGATTAATAATAACAACAATATTAATCGAATTCATGTTAGGTCCAACTTAATGAATGAGAAAAGGGATTCACCGGTTAGATTTCATGTTTAAAAAATTTTCTTTCAAATTAATAAAACAGCGGATAGTGTGGCATTATTTACGAATACAACTATAATTGGTTCATATCCGAATTGATTTTGTTTGCACATGTTAAAAGGATATATGGCACAAGAAGCCATCCGTACCTATGGATCATCTACAAATCATTTCAGGAAAAGGCAACAGCCATCTCTCATTCCAACACAGCAAAACTTGCTATGAAACATGGTGACAAAAAACTTGCCCAAATGTGTGACATAATTGCCTCCGACGAGAAACGACATGAAAATGCTTATTCAAAGATAGCAGAGAAGGCGTTTGAGGTTGATGCAAACGACATGGTAGTGGCATTTGCAGAGATGATGAGATGGAAGATCTCAATGCCTGCTCACTTTATGTACGACGTTTTTAATCCTAATCTCTTCCAACACTTCTCAATTGTTGCCTCTCGTCTTGGTGTCTACACTGTCACTGACTACAGACAAATCTTGCAGGGATGAAGATGAGTGACAATATTCGGAGATAAAGGCAATTAGAAGCGTGGCCGGGGTAGGAATGGGGACGCACTACCGTCCCACCTATCTGCTCCGATATGCACAAGTCATATACATTTTATGTTATGTATATATTGTTCGAAAATGGCTTATAAACACTATTTTAATGGACATTTTGATACTTGAATTTGAGCGGGACCCCCATCGTGTTAGTATCGGTTCATGGTGGATTCGTGTTCTTCTTTGCAAGGAGATCAAAAATAAATGTTTATACACTCAAAATGATAAAAGGCTTAATCATAAATTAACTCTCAAAAGTACACCTTTGAAGTTGGAAAATTAAGAAAAAGGAAATGAGAAAAAAAAAAAAAAAAAAAAACCTCTTGTCTCACATAGGAGAGAGATTAAAGTTCCAATAGGTTTTTAAGGATTTGTACATTTGCTTATTGTTAACCAATTAAGTATAGAGACTTTTTCACGCACACAAGTGCAGGGGGGAGGGTGAGCCTAAGGACTTTTGTGCAAGCATGCATTTTGTGGGCATGAACGGCGCATGAAATTGGGTTTGGTTTTGTGACACAATTTTCTTTTTCCAACACTTATACGGTATTAACTGCAGTTAATAAGGTTTGGCAGCAAAGAAATTAAAATTGCAATTTTAATTTCTATATTAAAGTCATTGTTCCCTAATTGCCTATAAAAGGTAGCCCTCTTGCATTGTCAAAGCACCAGAAAAAATAGAGCATTTCTTTCCTCTCTTAGTCTAAGTCTAAGTGTTTCAGTGTAATAGAGTTCAGGCATTTTTCAAGTTCGTAAGAGGCTGTAACGTGGTGCGCCGTTACCGCTTGTGAAATATTCTATCCTAGGAAGCAGACGTCAGTTAATCCTCGAGCATTGACGGTGAGGAGGTGAATTTGTTTTAAGAAAACTGTGTGGCATACGGGCCTCGGCGTTCATCGATAATTTCTTAATTCCGTTTTCTTGTTTATTTTTGTAATATTGTTTCTAACAAATTTCTTGTTTGTTAATTCCAATATTTGTTTGTTGTCCTATTTTTTTTTTATTTTTCACTAACATATATGTGTGTTTGTTAAATTTTTCTTTAACTAACTATGTTTTTTAAACTAAGAAAAAAAAAAAGGAAGTAAAAAAGTTAATTATTAGTTAGTAACCTTGATTGATTAACACTATTTAGTACTTGTTAATTATTGTTTGAGTTTTCAGACTTCAATTTTTTTTTTATGAGACATTTGTGTGGCTTCATTACCAATCTACTAAAATATAATTTGTGTTTGTTTGTAATTTGATTTATTTTGTGAAACGTTTGATTTTGGTCTACATTTCTTGTGAATTTTTACTTTATTTTTTGGTTTAAGTTGTGCAATTTTTAAAGTGCATAGTTATATTATATCGGGATGAGGCAAGTATGGGAAGGACTCCTCCATTGAGGAATCTCCAGCCCTGATTTTAGGTGGGGAACAGGGATGAGGATTATTTTAATGGCCGATGATGGAGAAGGAAAAGCAATCCCTGCACCCCTCCCGTCCCGTAGCCATCCTTAGTCTCTGTGTGTACTTAACTAGAGCATGTTTTGTTTGATGGAATGACCATTGGAATGAAATAATAATTCCTAAAGTTTTATTTATTCCAGTGTTTGATTGGACAGAAGACTAAAGAATAGATGTTTCATCAAAATGATTAAATAGTCATTAAAAAAGTTAACCAATGTAATGATCATTTCATTAAAAAGTTGATTCATTGATCAAAATTCTCTCACTAAATTGCCCATCACAATGTTCTAATATGTACTTCAAATATCCTTCACTATCCTTTAACATTAATTATTCTTGATTAAATAGATTATTATTTTTTTCAAAACAATTATTGTTTCATTCCATTCCATTTTTCAATAACTATCCAAACTTGTATAATAGTTGTGATTTGAATATTAGTTCAATGTTCAACCAAACGTTGTAATTAGAACGTTCATCTAATATTACCATTTTTGTTCCATCGTTTTACTATTAATATCACTATTCCAGTTACTATATCATTTCGTCAAACCAAACGTACCCTTATCTTCGTATTGAATGGTAGTAATGTAAGTCGATTTCTTAGTGGGAGCTTTTATTAACAAACAATACTTGCCGTCCTTTTTGTCTGAAGTTAATTAACGTGCATAACATATCGTGGAAATTGAGTGAATAACTTTTTTAGTATATATATATTTAGAAATTTTATATAATTATTCAGATTTTTATCTTAAAATCACTTTTTATTTAATATTATAAGAGAGCAAAATTCAGATATGCTCATTTGGGAGCATTCCTCTCCAAAACCCCAAAACATCAATTTATTTGAAAGGTTAAAAACAAAATTTGTTTAACATTGGTACAAAAAATTTAGGTATGGAATAATTTTGCTGAGTAATCAATGAAAAACACACACACACACACACACAAAAGAAAAAAGAAATGTAACTAAAAACAGATGATATAGACAACTTACTCAAATAGTAATCTTTTATTAAAGGGATGTATGATAATGAGATATATCTGATCTACTAAATATATATATATAATTGCAATTTCTCGTGATCATTCCATACGCAATTTTTCGGGGTACAATAGTGCATGTGTATTATAAAGTGGGGATCTTAAACATGTGCATACAATTCATAAGATTCAATTAATGCAAGGAAGATGATCAAGTGTATTACGTTACCTATATATATAATATACATACATACATACATACATATATATATACATACATCCATATATATATATATATACATATATATAGCGTATATAACGTGCCCGCACGTTTGTGAAGGAAACCGTTTCTTTCCTTTTATTTTTTTAATTAATATATAAAATATATATTAACATTAAACGTGGTCAGACCACGTTTCTGAAGGAATTATATCCTTCACTTTTTTAAAAAAAATATATGCATATATTTATCATATTATAAATATTTAAATCTAAAATCTAATTCAAATTATAAATATTTATAATTTCATATACATGAAACTAATAGATCATATTCTGTCAGTGAGTCCCACCGACTTGAGTAGGAACAAACACAGTGGGTTTCACTATCATCCAATATTAATATTTAAATAATCTCTATTATTTAAATATAAATAAGATAATAATTCATAATTAATTATATGTTTAATAAATAAATATTTGTGATTATAAAATAATAAAAGTAGATGTTCTTTTTTATATTTTATGTCTCACACTTTGTGACTATAAATTTAATCCATCTAATATACTAGTTTTATTGCATAACGAAGATGGCGTGGGGAACTATAAACCTATAATTTTAAGCTCAAATAAATTTAATATTCAATTAAACTCTTTAATTAATTTATCAAATTTATTAATTCCAAAGTTATTCCACTAAAAACTTGAAACTGCATTCTTGAAATTACAGATGTAAAATTACACAAAGAATAGAGTCGTTCATTTGATATAGCCATTACTTATATATTGATCTTCTATAAATAATTGATAATTAAAGCTAGATAAAATCCGTTAACCTCTCTAATCACATCTTTATGCTTGAGTATCATTGATTCTCTAATGAATGATAAATTGATAAAATTAATCACGAATTAAGCATTCATCCTATTCAAGCCATGAATCAACATGCAAGGAAATTATTTATCTGCTTCTTTAAAAAGAAAGAATGAATTACATCTTGTAATATTAACATCCCTGGCTGTTTACTTCATCATATCTCCAAAATACAAGGAATAATATTAGATACTCAAATCCGTATCGCGTAAATCAAAAGACATGATTTTATAAATAGGAGCCTGCTAATAACTCTGAATATTAAGATCATTCTATATATGACCATCAGTTGACTTGATTAGAATTTGCTATACTTAACAGAACTTATTAGCAATTCATATCTTGTCATGTCCTCATCCTACGTAATCGAATTATATAAAACACTTTCATTCTAACAATCTCATTATTAACAATCTGGATAAGATTGTTTTATTCAAAATATAATGAACCATACTATTAGTTTTAAATTAAAGATCCCAACTTTAATTTATAATTATAGACAGTTTTAAATTATTTTATTTTAAATATTATCATCTGTATATAACACTTATATGCAATATTTAAACTCACATTTAAATAATATAGCGTTTTTGATATTTATAAAGTGTCAACCATGCATGCAAATATAATATTAAAAATTCCTCAAATTAAATCAATAAAATAACACATTTTATTTATTTATAAGCACATATCCCGGTATTAAATTCTCCAAACATTGAAGTAATAGAAATATGAGACTGTGACAATTTCACTATAGTCTATATATTTAATTTAAGACCAAATATATTTATTAGAATGCCAAAAAAAAAAAAAGTATATTGGAAACCTTTCTCCCCTCAATATTTTTCACCTTATTTTTTGATAAATTCTTCCCATCATAAATTAATAGAATTTAGACGAACCATTATACCTAATAATAGTGACCGAGTCAGGATTTATTAGTTAGGAGATCATACAAATTTTTTAATCGACATTATAGTAACATATATATATAACAGTTTTTGTTAATTCAAATTCAAATTTTTTAACCAAAGAATTAATAATTTAAGAGGGGTCAAGACTAATTTATACACATATCCACTATATTAAAATTAGGAAAAAAAAATCCCCCATTATATTAAAATTAGGGGAAGAAAAAAAAGAGCCGCCTCCATCATTGCCTAATAGCAAGTTCTCATGATTGGGGCTGGCAATATGGATCCCGACACGACGATACGATTCAAAAACGATACAAATTTTGTGGGTTCGGGTTGGGAAAAAAATTAAGGGTCAGGTCAAATTCGGGTGACCTGAATTAGACATGGGAAAATACAGGTCAATTTCGTGTTGGACCTGTTTAACCCGAACACGACTTTTATTTTTCATGCGGGTCAATTTGGGTCCGACGTGAACACGACCCTGGTCCGACCCGAAATTAGTGTTTGATATGCTTTTTGTATTTGAGTTGGAAGTTTAAATTTATGATTGTGGATTTGAAAAAAAAAGCTTAAAACTTGTTGTTTTGTCAATGGTACGTTCTTGTTGAAGGTAAATTATTATTCTTCTAGGTTTTTTATGAATTTGGGATATAATTTTACTTAAATTGAATTGGTTTTTGTGTCAAATTCGAATTGTGGATTCAACTTGAGCCCAATTCAAGTTGTGGTTCAATTTGGGTCAAATTCGTATCGCGGATTCAATTCATGTCGCGGGTCAATTTCAAGTTACGTGTCAATTTCGGTTCGTGTTGTGTTCGTATTGTAGCTTGAAGAAATTTTTGCATCACGGGTCATGTACTGGTTAGGAAAGACAAAAATCAACACGACTCCAACACGACAAGAACCGACATGTGACATGAATTGCCACCCCTACTAATGATCGAAAGAAAAACCGAATTTTGGCTCACCTCACAATTATAACATGTTATTAATTTATGGTCATATTAACTATTCTCATAGCGTGAGATCTCTTTTTTAGCTCACCTCACAATTATAACATGTTATTAATTTATGGACATAATTTCTATTTAATATTATATACACATGTCCCACATTTTTCCCTCAAGTTTTGCTTTACTTAGAATTGAGGCTTCCAATGTGGTAATTATATAAAGATGTAGGGTTTGGAATTCATTATATATAAAAAATATTCAGCAAAAAGACCTATTAATATTAAAATTTCCCACAAGTTTTGTTTTTCTTAGAACTTACGATTCCAATATGTAATTACATAAATATATAGGGTTTGCAATTCATTATTTATAAAACTTAATATTAAAATTTCATTAGCACCGATTCAATTATACACATTTAATTATATGTGTATAAATATATTCATGTGTGTATATACAGTGACGATGTCACGAAGGTCTGTTTGAGAGATTACTAACTGCATAAATAAAATTTGAGGGATCATATGAATTGGGGGATGAGGGTGGGATGCTTTATGTAATTTTCTATACATATACTCATATGTATACATAGATAAACAGGAGAGAGAGAGAGAGAGAGAGAGAGAGAGAGAGAGAGAGAGAGAGAGAAAG
>JAFMPE010140462.1:463-15216 GCA_024759925.1 Ficus religiosa
TTTTTTTTAAGAGAGAAAAAAAAAATAAAGGTTTATCGTTTGCAGTTAAAACAAAAACCAGCTAGAATCAGAAGATAATTTACCAAAAATCGTTTATTACCAATAAATTACGAACAGATAAATAGGAAAAATGTGAACAGAAGAATAGTGCATTGACAACGTTGAACTTAGTCGTAGATCATATCCACAACAGTTTTTTTCCTTTAATAATATTAAATTATAGTGAATCCCTTTTTTTTTTTTTTTTTCCTCTTCCACTCCTTTATGATATTCCTTGTGTCATTCTAGTCAGAACGCAATTGGGGAGGGGAAAAAAAAAAAAAAAGGAAAGAAAATTCCAAAACCAGCAACAAACAAGTAAAAAGTATGAACACAAAACCGACCATGGGGGATTCATTATTATTTTAATAAAATACCTTAAGATTTTAACTTTTCAATAAAATTCTATTTTTTTTTAAGGAGAGCCTTTTCAAAACTTTGTAGCTCCTGTCCTCCCTCTACTTTCCATAATTCGACACTTTTATTCCTAAAATAAAATTTATATTCCTTCATAGTGACTTAATCATTGAAATTAAAACAAGAAGTATTAGTTAAATAGTTAGGAATATTAAATTTTGGATGGAATAATTCTTTTAGCATCTATGCTCTTAGAATTTCTCATACTTTGGAATTTTAAATCTTAAAAAATTATCCTTGATAATTTTATCCCTAAATTATCACAAAATTCTCTAAATCAAACTATCAAGAAGGAAAGTAGTAAATAACAAAAGGTTTAGCACACTACTAATAAAAACCCAAAAGTTTTTTAAAAAATAACAATAAGATTTTAATAGCGCTTTAGTGAATTGGCAATTGTTCAATGAACTTTTTAATTTTTACAAAATATCTTGAATCCACTAAAATATTGCAAAGTGGAAAATTATCCTGAATTCAATAAAAGATTTCAGAGTATCTCCAAGTCAATGAATGAGGTTTAAATTTTAAAAAGAAAGCACTCTCACGCATTTAAGGTTATGAGCTTATATGATGGGTACAATAGTTGAGTTTTTTTTTTTTTTTTTTTTCAGCCGTTATGATTTTGGAACTCTACAACACTTTATTAGGAAGAACAACTAATAAAAAATAAAAAATAAAAAATAAAAAGCTTGAGGTACCAACCGGTGTAAAACATGACTTCAAATAGAAGATGGGTTCATCTGTAAGTTCTATGTCATGAGGCCAACCTTTTATCACTAGGTGATGCTTAGCATTTGTTCTATCGAAATTGTGAACACAGGGTTAAACACAACATTTTAAAACATATTAGTAAAACACAATACTTTTGATAAAATACAAGAAGATCGTGATTTGAGAGGGGGGTGGGCCTCTTGAACTCTTCGTATTAAGAAATTTCAGTTTCTAAATTTTTTCTTTTTTGTAATCAACCCTGAAACTTATAAGTTTTTATGTTTAGCAATCCTTTTTCTTCACTTATGTTAAAATTTAAGATGGTTTTTTTGTACCTAACTTTCACATGATAACTCAAGAAGGGCATTACTGATAATTTTTATGCAAGTTCAATTACAACTCAAATTTAAACCTAAATTTTAAAAGAAATTTATATTGAAATCAAATAAAAATAACTGATAATGCCCTTCTTGGATTATTACATGCAAGTCATGCATAAGAAGGGAAAAAAAAAAAAAAAGTCCAAAATTTTTAACAGACACAGGCAAACAGGCAAAAAGGACTTGTACTACAGAATAATATGGGCTCAAGGGGTCGATTGTGAAAAAAAAAATAAATATAAAGACTAAAATTGTCAAATTCTGAAAAGTTAAAGATACAAAATGAAAATATCCATGCTTTAATAATTGGTCCAAAAAAGTACCGTGGACATGGCTGACTGTGCTCCTTTCCGTCCAAATCAAAAACGGCTGTCTTTCTTCTGTTTCTCGGGAAACAAACAAAACAGAAAAACAAATCTCCTCCTACGCGGCCATGTACAAAACACCCTTACATCTTTTCCATCATTCCCACATATATCCTTTCCTCTATTTTACCTTAAAAAATCTTAATCTTCTTTGGAACCTTCTAGTCTCTGCGACTCTCTCTCTGATCCTTCTTCCATGGGTTCCAGTTACTCTCTCTTCATTCCCGACCTCGACGGGTTGACGAATCCGCCGTCGAAGCCTGGCCTCGGAGATCTGCCGGAGAGTTGCGTCGCGTCGATTCTGGGTTATCTGGAGCCGACGGAGATTTGCACGCTGGCGAGGCTGAATCGGGCGTTTCGCGGGGCTTCCTGGGCGGATTTCGTCTGGGAGTCGAAGCTCCCTTCGAACTATGGTGTTCTTGTACGGGAGATTTTGGGTGATTCGTTGGGAAATTTGAGTAAGAGAGAGATTTATGCGAGGCTTTGTCGACCTAATTCGTCTGATGGAGGTACCAAGGTGTGTTTTCCTTCGATGCTCGTCTTGTCCGCTGTTTGGCCGCTGAGAAAATGGAAATCGCAGAATCATATTCAATTTAACAAAATTGGTCCTTGTGAAAAGTTTAATATGTGAAAAGAAGAAAACTTGAACTTTAATCGTATGCTTGTTAGCCAAGCCACTTGATTTAAACAGAAGAATTTAGCTTGATTATGTGTGTATTTTCTCGGCGACAAAACAGGATGATTTGGATAATTAAGGTGTTTTTTTTTTTTAATTTTTATATATATTTTTATTTCTCTCGCTCTTTCTCTTGTGTGTGTGTGTTTTTTGCTTATGGGTGTTAGATTTTGGGTTTATTGCAGAAAGTTTGGTTGGATAAAAGCACAGGTGGTGTTTGTTTATCTGTTTCTTCAAAGGGATTAGCAATCACTGGAATTGATGATCGAAGATATTGGAATCATATTCCTACTGAAGAATCTCGGTGAGACTTTATTTTTTTTATTTTTAAAATTTTTTTTCTTGGTTCTCCTTTTTTGGATTGGAATTCCATTGAAGTGAGGAATGTTTTTATCAGTATTATCATGTATAAATATATCGATGGCTGACGAAAGTTCAAGTTTTGCGTGGGATTTCCTCGCTGGAATTTTCCCAAGTATGTTTTTGTGATCCTTATTATTCACCTTTTATCATCAGTATTTCGATCGAATTCGCATGATGTCGATTTCTATCGTCAAAATTTGTGGTTTCGTGATTGTGCTGAGTATGTTAATAACTAGATCTGCTCGCGGGGTTTTGTTATCTTCAAGGAGAAACTAATTTTTGATTCGATTTTGTGCACAAGATGGTTTTTCCATACAAAGGACGCGTTTTTAACCATCAAATCCTCATCATGTTGTGTTAAATTATCATACTTTTCATAATGCAGAGTGAGGACTATATATAACAATGTACTTTATTTGATTTCTCTTCCCTGAAATGTAGATTCCAGACTGTCGCCTATCTCCAGCAAACATGGTGGTTTGAAGTTGATGGAGAGGTCGAGTTCCCGTTCCCACCAGGGACGTATAGCTTATACTTCAGGCTGCTATTAGGTAGGGTGTCGAAGAGATTTGGCCGCCGAGTCTGCAACACTGATCGCGTCCATGGTTGGGACAAAAAGCCGGTGCGGTTCCAGCTACATACTTCGGATGGGCAGAGTGCTTCATCCCAGTGCTTTTTAACCGAACCCGGAAGATGGAATGTCTACAAGGTCGGAGACTTTGTCGTAGAGAATGCCAATGCTTCAACGAAGATCAAATTCTCCATGACCCAGATTGATTGCACTCATACAAAAGGTGGCCTTTGTTTAGACTCTGTAATGATAATACCCAAGTGAGTGTTTAAAAGAGAGGTTAAAGCACTTTTAGATTGCACTTAACCATCTTTATTAGAGTTAGGATTATTAGAATGTTGTATTTTATAGAGAGATGTAGTTTATGTCAGGAAGAACTCTGATATTATAAGCAGTTCTTTTGTAGCCTATGTATTGTAATCATCGCAATGTGTATATGTTTAGTTCATTTCATTTCCTAGTGTTCTCCATTTTCAAGATTGTTTGCTTCATTGTATGGGAATTTTGGAAATAGTACCACATAATATTCTTAAAGACCTTTTATCATTATATCTGCAAAGAACCGTCTTAGGTTGACATTTCAGATTACAAATCTGTTCTGCTGCTATGATTTTGTATTCAAAATATAATAACTTTTAAGGAGCAATAACCATAAGAAGTAAAATGTCGGCGAATGATCTGAGTTAATCCATTTCGGGACTCCAGGCATGCGCAAACTGTACAAACAAGTTGCCAGCATCTAATCACAAGTTCACAAAAAATAGTAGTTAGCCATGCCTCACCATATGATAATTGCCAACGCCATGAACCAAAAATAAGATTGCTTGCTGCAGATGAAGATTTGCAGTCAAATCTGGTCCTCCGTTGAGGAAGGATCGCTCGCTGCAGACTCAGAAAAGTTCATTTTGTCGGCAGCCCACGTGCTGCTGGTTCCCGGGGCGGATGCAGCTTCTGGGCTGTAGTACATTCTTGTAGGCAAGTTTGTAACCGGCCTCTGAACTTCATGTGCTGCCCTACTATTGAGCATCTCCTGAAGGATCTTTTGGATCACGCACTGGTCCGTAGTCTGACTGCTTGTAGGAGAACTTGACAAGCCATTGGTTGTGAAATTATTAGTCAACATTGAACTCGACATTTTGGGACCCGGAAATGCCTGATATGGTTAACAAGATCCTTTTTGGTTAGATAACGTTGGTCATGTTCCACGGTCTTATTTAATAGAAATCAAGGATTTTGTCTCACCAATTTGTGATTGTGGTCGGGCGGTGGGGAAGCTGCTGGTTCTGAGGCGGTTACAAGACTTTCCCTGGCCACATTTGAGCCACCACTTGCATTCACGCCAACAACAGGAAATACAGGCATCGACCTCTCTTTTGGGATATTCTGACCACCCTGCAAGTGCCGCTTTCCTTGTAATTCCGCTGTCTGGAGCTTAGACGTACCAATATCTCGGCAGTAATTCTTCAAGCTCTCTACAAAACAAAATGTGCACATGACGTATGAATAACTTTTTAAGTGGAAAACCAAACTGCTAAGCTCAAAGAAAATTCAAAGAGTAGCCATCATTAGAAACGAATTAAACGGAAATACCAATTGGGCCTATTTGGTTAGTCTGGGAGAAACTCATTAAATCTTTGAGGCTTTGCACAATCTCAGCCATCTGCAAGAGCAGCATTTATAAAGCATAAGTAACTGCAAAAGCAAGCGGGCAATAGTCTTGTGAACGAGATAAATTACACTAAACTACCTGCAAACATCGGGTGTATCTCTTTGGAAACCCCAAACCATCCACCGGCTGTAAATCCAAAGCATTTGCAAGCCAACACCCGGCTGCCTGGATCCTACAGTAACATAAATGATAAAACCCAAGTTAATGAAATACACGACTTAAAAATATCTATGTAATTCAAAACGTTATAATATACATATATAAAAATAAATTTACAATTAGTTGGGACAAAAGCCATTTCATCTGTAACAATCATATCCTTGGGCATCACTTGAAATGCCACAACACACTTAAACGACTTACTTTCAAACCAATGTTTAAAATTGCGCAACAAGAGGCATGCATTGAGGCGCACCTCCATGTATTGCGGTAAAAAAAAGTGAGGCCTAAGCCTAAGGGCAGAAAAAATTGCGCACGCCTCTCTAAGTTGAGAGGTACAGAATTGCAGGTATTATTGCGCAATTGAAGAGGCATTGCCTCAATTTGTTAGAAGTTTCTAACCCAAAGACCAAAGGCCCAAGGCCCAAGACTAATTTCAAAAAAAGAGAAAACGAAAAAAACCAGATCAGCCCATCTTTCGAGCTCAAAGAAACCAGAAGTTTTAGAATCCTCGGAACCAAACGTTTGTCATTTGGCTGCTCCTCGTTCAAAAATCCTCCATTGTTGGCTGCCGCGTTCCGCGTTCTTCTCGTTCTTATTGTGGTTCTTATCCTCTTGTTCTTTTATTGACCAGGAAGAGAAAATTGATAGGGATTGAGGCTGAGGAAGACGAGATTTCTACCTACTAGATTTTCTTTATTTTTTGACTTATTTTTTTGGTTTTATGTCGAGGTGTACGCCTCAAAACGCGTGCCTTGACTCGCAAACAGAAAATGCCTCGATACCCAATTGCACAATTTTAAACATTGCTTCAAACACACGAAAAAGAAAACCAAATTTCTTAACCGATTGCCATTTGCTTGTGAAAACTGAGGTAGATGCCCATTAGACCCGACGGGATTAATAGAGCTTTGATATTTCTGTGTAGCACGAACCACCTGAAAATCAAGATGCAAAACAGGTTTTTTAAGGATTCAAATCAAGATAGATCTCTCAAGGGAATGAAGATCCAAAAGGTATCAGTAACACACTACAACAAAAATAAAACGGAATATGTTTAAGGAACTAATCTTGAAAGCGTGATACAAAACAATTAGAACCTGAGACACGACCAAGCTTCGAAGCAGAAATACTTCATGACTGCTTGCACAAAACTCCCAGGACAATATCTGGAATTAAAAAAAAAATCATGGCCGTGCAACTTTTATCATGTTATATGGGTTATGGGATATTGCAATTGCTGAGATTGGCATGAATATTTAAAGTAGTTCGCCTTTTATCCACCATCCTTAGATAAATGGCTCACCTTCAAATCATGAGTGAAAACAATTTGAAGTTGACCTTGATGGACGACACGAAGATTCTCATGCACGCTCTCTTGAACTGCCTTTTCACATTTTAGCATCGTTAATCCGGAAGGAAATCTATACTCTTGAGGCAAATCAAGGAACAGGAGTTCATCGACCACACCAGTCTCAAATGCCAATTTATTAAGCCTTGGAAGAACTTCAAAATTCACCTCTGTCAAAGGGTAAAGGAGTAAAAGAAGTCACTTGCAGTGAAATAAGGGAAAAAGAGGCGATCTTTAGTAATGACAAAACAGCTAAATTTCTCACCAAATCCCCTCCCTGATTTACAACCACACACGTCACACTGCCATCCATCCTGCAAATACAAACCAGCAAAATTACAGTTTTTATCAAAAGCGGGGAAAAGAACGAGAAAAATGCAAAATTACAGTTTTTATCAAAAGCGGGGAAAAGAATGAGAAAAATACATCCAACTGCATCCACCTGAAGTCATATATGTTGGAAAAGAATCAACTCGTCAACCAAAACAAAAAAAACCCAAAAGTAAGAAAACACAAGGCAAAAAAGCACTCAGGATGAGGTGGTGATTCATGAAAATTAGAACATATTTGTAGCATGAAACAAACCATAGCTGCATGGCGGAAAATACTCATGGCTTCAAGTCCAGCTTTATCATACAGAGACACGCACCATCTTTTTTTAGCACTCGGAGCAAAGTACTCTTCAACAAGTTGCCTCCAATAGTCTATCCTATTCTCCTGGGAGAGAAAACAACTGAAGTCAGATTATCTTCAAGTTTAATTCCTGAATGATGTAAGTTCAATTCCTGAATGATCAATACCATGGCATCAATCAAAATATATTACTCACAAGTGGTCGACGTCGCAGGTTATGTATGTACTGCATTAGCCGGTGAGTACACACACCGTCAAATTGGTGAGCATTAGACACTTGATGCACCACCGGCAGCTGAAGCTGGTACCTCGTTTCTTGATTCTGCAGTTGTATAGGAACGCTTTGCAACTGTGGTGGTGGAACAGAATGTGAAACCTTCTGCTCATATGCATTTCGGTTCATATGGTGCTGAATCAGCCCTGAGAGCTGATGGACATGAGCATGTGTTTGCAATTGCACAGTCTCCTGACTCTGCCCTAGCTGCAGGGAAATATACCGGTCTGGGATGGTCTCTTCACTGATGTCCATTCTTGGTTTCTTAAACCTCTTAGTTACATTAATGTGCTCTTGCTTTACCCCACCGAGAAGTGCATTTTGGTGCTTCTGCGATCCCGTAGGAGACAAAGTAGTGAAGTCCTTTTGCTGCTGTTGTTTCTTTTTAGCCACCTGGGGCTTTTTGGGGCCTAAATGAAAGTTCTGCTGTGCAACGCAGGCACCATCTATGGCCATAGATGAAGGTAAGGCAAGTAAATTGGGATCGGAATCTACGATAGAAATGGCACTCCTATGAATGTTGGGACCCTCCAAAAATGCAAGGGTAGCATCTGTAGCCAAGGAACTTGCCCTGGAATTCGACCCTATAGCCTGATTTCTGTCTACATGGACCATACCCACATTAAGATTTGAAATTCCAGAACTAGGCAAGTTTTCGGAAGATGCATTCAAAAGAGAAGCAGCAGCAGCCTGGTATTGCTCATGTTCTTCAGGTGAGTTATCAGAGCTTGAAGATTGCAAAAAGCCTGCATTTGCCGCTGCCAAATTGAAATTGGAATCGTAGTATTTCTCGAGAGCCATTTTAAACATGCGCGAAACTCAGATAAATACCCTGCAGAGGAACCCAAATGCGCAACAAAACGTTATATATCTAGAACAAGGCTAAGAAAGAAACTCGGCAAAAAACACACACATAGGCAAACATTACAAATATTATCGGAGTAAATGCATTGAACGCTCTTAAAACTACCCACAATTTCTAGAGAATGAACAACCAGTAGAAAATATGTGTCGGTTAGTCAACCCTCTATGCACTTCCAGCAAAATTTTAATGTATGTCTATATAAATATAGAGAGGGCTTGTCCTGGTTATTCCTAAGTTGTATCTATAACAACGACTACACAAATACAAAGGTAAAATAAATAAAATTTTCTGTTGTTATGGGCCCGCTTGGCAAACTTCCTCGAGACTGCTTTTGACTTCAAAAGCTGTCAAACAATGTCTAGATGATTTGTTAAAAGAGTTTAGCTCTTCAGAAAAGCTTACAAACAAAAAACACAAAAAATGGCTTCTAAATATATCTCGTGAACTTGTCTCAAAATTTCAGTAAAACATTATAAACTTCACTCTGACGTTTTTGTTCTCATCAGAAAATTATAAAATCATTTTTAATTGTTAATAGGTACTTTTAATTGTCAGTTCGGAAAACTCGTCAAAAAGCCCCAAGCTTATGTTCTTCCACTTGTTAAAAGCAAAAGTTTTGCCACTCTACTTTTATAAAAAAGTGAACAGACCTTTCAAAAAAAAATAAATAAATAAACCCCTTGAAAAACACAGAATGAGTAGGAATGCCCAAGAGAGAGAGAGAGAGAGAGCTAAACTTAGGAGAGAATTTAAAATATTTTTCTGTTTGGATGCCGGGAAAAGAACACGATGACCAAGCTAAAATCAAAACCCTACTTTATTTTTCCATTAAAAAAAATTCATTTTTCTCATGAGCCTCCGCTTCTCTCCTGCATGCTCTGAATATCAACATCAATGCCTTGTAAAATGAACAAACAAATAAAACCCTTTTCTTTCTTTCCCGACATTTTGTCATAGAAAAACAAAGGAAGAAAAAAAAAAGTCTTCTCTCATGAATAAAGCAACCAAAGCACAAACAAATAAAAACCAAAAAGAGACCAAAAAAAATCTTCTCATTGGAAGAAGAAGCTTTGAAAGTAAAGGGAAAAATTAGCAATTGAGACCAAATTTCAACGACGAAAAAGGCAACGAAGAGGAAAAGAGGAATGTGAGGGCTAACCCTAGACGCCGTGGAAGCTTCGAGAAGACGATGAGGGTTTACGGAATTCGTAAGGAATACCATGGCCGAGACTGGAGACGAAGAGCGTAGGTTTTTTTTTTTTTTTTTTTTGGGTTATATCTATAGAGCGGGAACTGACAGCGGGTGAATGAGTGAGTGGGTTACGTGTGGAGGAAGTGTGACGGGATGGGCCGGTTTCCGGGCCCGGTTTAACCGGCTAAACGGGTTGACAGATTCGACACGTGGAGGTAGACGACCTGCCACGTACTCCACTGGACATTGCAGCGTGGCTTTCTTCTTCCTGACTGACTTTTATTGGTTATTTTAATATTTTTCTCTCTAGAAGGGCGTTTTTTTGATATTTTCTTCATTCCTTTAGGTTTTTTTTTTTTTGAAATTTTTTTTTTTGAATTTTCTAGTTGTTATGGATTCACATAATATATTCATTCAAGCATAATATAAAGTTATGAAACGCACGTTTTTATAACAGAAAAGAAAAAAAATGTGTGTTATCATTAATCAATTACTGATATTATAATTAAAAAATATTAACTTATCCTAAAAAATAAGCATTCGTTTAGAATACGGGTTTGAGATAAAAATTTTAAATTAAAATTGGTTGATTTTTTAAAAACTAATTATAATTTTTATTGACTTTTTTAGAAAAAGATAAACTATGATGAAAAACTTTAATATGCGTTTGGTGGAAGGGTTTAGATTGTAGAATTTAAGTTTGAATTGAATTATGCGTTTGGTGTGACAATTGAAATGCTAGAGTTAAAAGTACAAAAACTTAAAATGTGTTCAAAAATAAAATATCAATATGGAGCTTGTTTCATTCGTCTCGCAATTCTTTGCAATTTAAAAAATATATATATATATATATATCTTATTTGGACTTGTATATGGAAAGTTATGAACTTTTAAAGTTTGAATTAGAGAATTGTGAACAATAAAACTAAAGGAGAAAGACAAAAATTATATTGTAATTTTATGATTCAAATCTTTACATCAAACATAAGCAGATTTAAGGGGGTGTTTCGGTGATGAGTTTAAACTCATCACCATCAACTCAATTTTTATTTTTTTCCCCAAAAGTTTTTTATTTTTTCTGAAAAAGTCAACCAAAATTACCATTTAAACTTACAAATTTCAACTCAAATTCATTCACTAAACACCCCCTTACACCTGCAATACAAACGAAAACTAAGTACTTGAGTCACTGCACGGCTTGTTTGATTGTTTGGTTGTTTGGTTGGAAGGAAGAGGATAAGGAGAGGAGAAGTGAAGGGAGGAAGTCTCCTTCGAAACCCATAAATTTGAATCCAACAAATCCATCACTTTTTATGCTAAAGTCTGCTTTACCCCGAAAAGAATTATCAAAAAATTATACCAATTGATTATATAATGATTAAATAATAAATTATCATCAATCATTTTAACCCTTTCTTCCTTTTACCAAACAACATAAAGGATTATTATAATCTTCTTCATTTTTCATATTATCCGTCATTTCTACCGTCTCCATCCTTCCAACCAAATACAACCTTGGCCCATTTGGAGAATATCTGAATATGGTATTTTGGAGATTGTGTTAGAAATGTGTATTTAGAAGAAAAACTTTTGAAAATGTTCTGTAATATAGAAAATAATGCAAAATTTTAAAATCTATTTAGAAAAAAATTTGCAAAATGAACCTTGTAATTGGATTTTAAAACTTGTATAGAGCTTTCATAAGACATTATAATGTATTCTAACATTAATTATTGCATATAAAAAAATTTAAAAACCATTTTGCTCCATTAAGCTCTTTCTGAAAAAATAATTCCAAACACCTAATGGAAAAACATATTCTTTATTTCTCTTCTTCTAACCAAAAACAAAAGCAAAAATTGTACTAGACGGTCCTTAATTCTTTGGACAATCAGAGACAACATCCAAATGGGCAGAAGGATCATATTATACAGGAAAAGAGTTTCAACTGTATACCTTAGAATTGAAGAACCAAAAACCCTTCCTTACACGGAAGTAAATTGATGTCCAACAACAGAACAACACTACAATGACCAAAATATTTCCTTTCCTCTCTCCTGTGTTTGCTCTCAGTCTCAAGTAACAACTGCAAATACAGCAAACTACAAAACCGAGTAACCGAGGCAATATGGAAAGAAGAAAAAGAAAGAAATTACAGTGCTTTTACATGTCCACGAGAATTCATCGACTTTATTCCTCGTTCTCGTTAGACCTACGGTATGGCATGTGTCTGTAATCCTTTGCAGCATTCTTCCTCCTCCTTTTCTCAATATAGGATTCAAGCTTGCCTTTGCCAGCTGCCTGATCATATGAAAAGAATCCAAAACAGTGATGTCAGTTTATCTCGCAAAACATTTTCCGTCTAATAACATGAAGGTGAATTATTACAAATCAACAATACCTTGAGTTCATGAAACTTCTCAATATTCCTTCTCCTTTTGATCTCAGCTGCAGATTATAAAAGCAAGTACGCGTCAGATTGGACTGTTAACTATTATATTGATTTCGAGCATCTAATAATGCACCTAGAAATTATCTAATCCATATCAACTCCTCAGTGGAGAGGAAGATGATACCTCCTAGAAACAAAGACAAAAAAAAAGCAAAGAGTGAAAGAGATAAAAAGAGAGTTACATACATTTCTTAAGATAAAACGGTCGTTTTCCTTGCTTTGCTGCTTCTCTCTCTTTTTTCTTGTGCTCAGCCAAAATTGCACCATCTCTACGCTTTGTTGAATCAAATTTTAGCTGTTTGTCCTGCAAAGAGATTAAGCGTAGAAGAATAATAAATAATAGCACCAACATTTTCTACATCAATAAACAAAATGTGGAGGGCGAGATAGATTTTTTGAGAAAATAAACAGTTCCAGGAAAATACATTCTCAAAGAAAGAACTTACTATCCAAGATATGTGGTTCTTCAGCTCTGCAATGACTTTTGGATCATTTGATTTCTTCATTTGCTTGCATAATTCCTGAAATATCCAGATCAAAACTCAACAAACAGGAAAAGAGATTCATGCTGAAAACATAATTTGTTTTAAAAAAAAAAAAATCAAAAAAACAAAATTACCTCTCTTTCAGCCGGAAGTTCCTCTTCAAATAGAAAATTGTATCTGTTCCTAAACCTGAAAACCCCAAATAAAGTACTTAGAGACCAGTTTGCAGACAAAAAATTAACTGCCTTCCAACAATTGCACATTCCAAAGCAATGACCTTTTGCGACAAAATTTCTTAACTATTTCACCATACATATCTCTTCGATTTCTCAGTCAAGCAATGCAAGTTTAATTTACAGCCTCTTAGGTTGGTGAAGTTACACATTAGTGATATTAAAGCAGTATTTGCAAACTCATCCAACGGTTGACATACAGAGAGACAACTTACCCCTCAACATCAAGATTACCGGATAAAGACTCGAAACGAGGATCTCGTATCACCTGAAAACACAAATAAAGGAATACCCTTTAAATCAAACAAGCTCTGTAGAAACACCAATTCACCGATAATCAATGAGTCATTCATGTTTCTTGTACAGAAATACAAAATCAGAGATCTTAACAATCCTATTAAACAAAAGGGTCCATTTTGAAGCATTTCACGTGAACAGATCTACCAAGAAGAATGTGGTTTCAGTAGTACAAATCAGGGCCCTACATATCAAATCAACTAACCAGTACTAACTGTTCATATTTAATGCCGATAGTACAACATTAAGTTGCACACCAAACCATTAATCAAGCCCAACCAAATAATCAATTTCCTCTTGATTTCAGCAAATTAAAAAAAAATAAAAAATATAAAAAAAAAAAAAAAACCTCACCTTTTTAGGCGCTTGAATAACCTCTCGGAATCGACTAACCGGCTTCTTACAACTAACCTCCATTGGCCTTCACATAATCAAACAAAGTCAACAACTTAAACAGAAATTAAATTTAAACAAAAATAAAAACAAAATAATATTAAAAAAAATTCAAAGCTCAAATTACCTGTTCTTGTTAGCACGGGCAGTCTTGTTCTCCTTGATTTCCTTTCTGTAAATGGAATGCGACCCATCAGAGCGCGCTTTTTGCAGCTCCTCGAATGTAACATCAGCTAACTCGCGCTCTATCTCCTCTTCCTAGATATATATATATATATATATATATATATATATATCAATAGTTCATTAAAAAAAAAAAAAAAACTAATTCGATTACGCACCTCTTCAGAAGAAGAAGATGATGAAGATTCGTGTTCTTCATCGCTGAAATTCTCAATCTTTCTGCTAGGATTCTTCTTCATCTCGCTCCGCAAAACAAGCTTAAATGGTGACACTATAATTAGGAAAAATCTGAGAAATTGAAGGAAAAATTTCAGAAGTCAAGTGGAAAAACAATCTAACGGACGCTTAATTGGGGAAAGTCGCTTCCGTAAAGTGGAGATTGAAACAACTACTGCTATTTCGATTGAATGTTGCTAAAACCCTAGGCGGGTAAAAATTGGGGGAGAATCTGAATTTTATTTTATTTTATTTTATTTTTTCTTTTTAGAAGATATTCCAGCCCAGGCCCAGGAGGAGGAGGCCTAGAATGGGCCCACAATGAAGTCGTGCGGAGTGGAACATTCATTTTGATAACTTCAAAGATTCAGTGGATGGGGATTGATGGACTCTTGCTCTTCAACAATCTCATCCAATCCAATCCCAGAGGAGAAGTACTCGACACGTGACTGGAGGTAGAACACGTAGGGTGCGAAGTAAAATATTCATTTGGATAATTATAGGCCTCGTTTGGTGAATAAATTTAAACTGTATTTTTTATCTTAATTTTTATCTTTTTCTGAAAAAATTTTTATCTTTTTCAAAAAAAATTTTTACCTTTTCTAAAAAGTCAATAAAAATTTTCAACTCAAACTCATCTATCAAACGAACCAATAGTGTTTTTAATATAATTATTTACCAATACCATTAATCCTCGAACGTATGTCCTTTTTTGAGCAAATTTCACCTCCCCTGAATTTTTTTTGGTAGAAACCTCTTCTCAAATGATGCCCTGAATTTCATTTCATAACATTATTTCCTCCTTATATTTTGAAACATTAGAATTTTC
>JAFMPE010140485.1:0-21900 GCA_024759925.1 Ficus religiosa
GGGGGGGGGGGGGGGGGGGGGGGGGGGGGGGGGGGGGGGGGGGGGGGGGGGGGGGGGGGGGGGGGGGGGGGGGGGTGCGCGCTGGGCCCGAGCTCTCAGGGGGAGGAGGAAGGGGGTGCCTGGGCTTGAGCAAGCTAGTTGGGGGGGGGGGGGGGGGTGGTCAGTTGGGGGGCGCCAGGGCTGGTTGGAGGGAAGAGGGATGGACTAGGTTGACATCTACACTGGAAGGGGGGTTGGCGGGGTTCGTCATCGGCGTCAGGAAGAATGATTGATTTTTTTTAAAATATTATTTTAATTATTTAATAATTTATTAGTCAAATACTACTATATGGTAAAGTGTATGATAATTATCATATACAATAATGTCTCAACCATTTGATTACATCTGAACGGTTTAAAAATGATCTCTATTGATAGAGTATATAAAAATGGATTTACATCAGTTGTACACTAAAATTAGAATCCTACACCCTTATTTAAAAAGGAAAAAAAAATGATTACATCTGAACGGTTTAAAAATGATCTCTATTGATAAAGTATATAAAAAGGGATTTACAATCAATATCTCAGTCATTTGATTACATTTGAATGGTTTAAAAATGATATCTATTGATAGAGTATATAAAAAGGGATTTACAGCTGTTGTACACTAAAATTAGAATCATACACCCTTATTTAAAAAGGAAAAAAAAAAAAAGGAGTAGATGCAAAGAAACTCACAAAAACTAAACTATTGTGTATGATTTTTGTTGTTTTTTCTAATTTAAAAAAAAGGGTAAAGCTGCGGTATAGCCCTTTTTATATACCCTATCGATAGAGTTCATTTTTAAATCGTTAAGATGTAATCGAACGGTTGAGAAATTGTTTGTGTATCATAATTATCATAGACTTGACTTCATATTAGTATAGATTAATAAATAAATTTTTTTTTTTAAAAACCCACCATTTCCTTTCCCCGATATTGACTACGGACCCTTCAGACCAGATCTGCCCCTCCCCCCCGACACTGATGAGCCCAGGCGCCTCACCCCAGACGCTGACCAAATCCCCCATCCCCCCAGCGCTTAAGCCCTCGAACCACCGACACCGACCAAACCCCCCTACACCTACGCTCGAGCCCCTTTCCCCCCCTCCCCTAACTAGACCCCCCTCCCACCATGCTTGAGCCCCTCTTCCCCCCCCACCCCCGACGCTGACCAGACCCCTACCCTCACGTGCTCGAGCCTCCCTTTCATCGGATATTGGGCAAGCAATGACATCAAAGGGGGGGGGGGGGGGTAAAGGACAAACTTGACGTTAGGGGGGGAGGGGGGCAGATCTGGTCAGGGCGAGGGGGAGTCAATCGTTGGTGTTGGTGTGGGGGTGGAGGACTGGGTCGACGTCGACATGGGCCAGATCTGGGTTAGTGGAGAGGGGAGGGGGGACATATTTGGTCAAGGGGAACGGGGGTTCATCAGTGATGTCGAGGGGTGGGGGGCCGTCGCCAACGTGGGAGAAGGGGGTTGGTCTTTATTTTTTTTAATTTTTAATTATTTTTTATTTATTAATCTAGATATTAATATGTGGTAAGATATATAATAATTATTATATAAATAATATTTTATCTGTTCGATTATATCTTAACGGTTTAAAAATAAATTTTATTGGTAAAATATATAAATGAGGTTCTATTATATGTTCTAGGAAAAAAAGAATGGAAAGAAGAGGAGGAGGAAGAAGAAAAAGAAAAAGAGTAACCGACGCGACGATGAACAAGTGGTGATTGGATGGAAGCTGGTGGTCTGAGTCAGCAAATGGTCAAATGAGAGAGGGAGTCATGGTTTCCCATCCTCACTTGGCAGTTGGCCCGTCCCTTCCCCTTCTCTCTCTTTATTTCCTTCCTATAAATTATTAAATTATAAATTCCATCACCCCCCACCGGCCCCCTCCTTTTTTTTTTTTTTAATTTTCTTCTCCTCCTCTAAATTTTTTTTAATTAATTGTAAATAAATAAATATAAAGTACGCACTGCCTCCCACACACATACTGTCTATTTCTGTAGTCGCTGAAGCTCCGAGCATTGCCCATATTATATACACACATATTACATAATACTCTCTCTCTCTCTCTCTCTCTCTCTCTCTCTCTCTCTCTATATATATATATATATATATTATATATGCATATACAGAGCGTCTTGTGGATCCAGTCCTAAAGAGAGTAAAGGGTGTCATTCTCTGTGTGTGTGTGTGTAGGTCTTAATTAAGCTGAGTACTAAGTGAATAATTCATATCTCCATTCTCCACTGGTAGTTTGTTAGTGGTAGGTGTTTTTGCAATAGAGAGATCGAGCACACAGTCTCAATTAGGAGGAGAGCCTGTTGTTTGCTGTGTTCTGGATTTGGAGTCAAACCCTAACATCCAGTCCTACAATCTTATACTCCAACCTCCACTCTTCCAAACCTCCCCAAAGACTGATTGAGATTAAATTATGGACAAGTACGAGGTGGTCAAGGATTTGGGGTCTGGCAATTTCGGCGTCGCTCGGCTCTTGCGTCATAAGGACACCAAGGAGCTCGTCGCCATGAAATACATCGAGCGTGGCCACAAGGTTCCCTTTTTTTTTTTTTTTTCCTTTTCCTTTCAAGATTTGAGTCATTCATTGCTTAATTCCGTAAAAAAAAATTTTTTCTCTCGGCATCCAAACAGCAAGTTCAAAGCTTAATTTAATGTATGCAGATAGATGAGAATGTGGCCAGAGAGATCATAAACCACAGATCGCTTCGTCATCCCAACATCATCCGCTTCAAGGAGGCTAGTATTTTCTTTCTTCTTCTTCTTCTTCTTTTTTCCCCTTAATCAATTAAAGAAGAATTTAACCAGGAAGTTGTCGAGGATAATAATAATAATAATAATAATCAGAATGGAGATTAAGCAGGTGGTATTGACCCCGACGCATCTGGCAATAGTTATGGAGTACGCTGCCGGCGGGGAGCTCTTTGACCGCATCTGCAATGCCGGCAGATTCAGTGAAGACGAGGTTCTCCTTCCTTTGTTTCCACCCCTCTCTCTATTTTATTATTATTTTTTTTTTCAACATTTTTTTTCTTCAATTTGTTTTTATTTAAAGAAAATTTACAAAATGCTCTCTTGTATTCTTCTTAGGAGCTAAATATTTATATTTTTTTGATGGTCCAACTTGCATATGACGATTGAATTCAAACAAAACTAGGAAATAACTCTGAAGACAATCATTTGCCTTTTTATAAAACTTTTGCGATCTAGTTCTATTATGACATCAAGCCAAATATTATACGCTGAAGCTCTGATATAGAGAAGATTTTAAAGGGATTGACACTAGAACTAGGAGTGGATTTTCATAATATTTTTTTAATAAAAAAAAAATGCCTTTTGAAAATTCGTCTCCATTTCAATTCCTCGTTTTTGACTGTAATATTAATCTATTTTCTATTTGTACAGGCTAGATATTTCTTTCAGCAGCTTATCTCTGGAGTCAATTATTGCCATTCCATGGTAATGGCATAACTAGGAATTGAATGCTTTGAACCACTCTATCTTTGATTTTTTATTTTTTATTTTATTTTTTTTTGCCCCCTTAACTTAGTTTCTTTTAAATTTGCAGCAAATATGCCATAGAGATCTGAAGCTCGAAAACACACTTTTAGATGGAAGCCCTGCTCCACGCTTGAAAATTTGTGATTTCGGTTACTCTAAGGTTTGTGAACTTCAATTCTTTTCAACCAAAAAACCAAAAAAACAAAATATAAGGCTTGATCTAATCTAGTTTAGGCTGGAAAACATTTCAGTTAGTAAAAAGTGATGACCTTGTTATTTTGTTTTCTCTTCTAATATAAGGCTTGTTTCTATGCAGTCATCTTTGCTGCATTCAAGACCAAAGTCAACTGTTGGTACTCCGGCATATATCGCACCGGAGGTTCTGTCTCGGCGAGAGTATGATGGCAAAGTAATTTTTATTGCTTTCCTTTCTTTTTTTCCTTGTTGTCTGTACTGTGCCTTGTTTGTTTATGAAGTTTGGAATGCCGAAACAAGAAGTAAAGTACATCCTAAAAAGAGCAAAACTTAAATGGTTGTTTTTATCTTAAAAAAACAAGAAGAGGGGAAAAAAAAAATAGAGTAACTTCTTTGGCACTCGGAGGTTTTAGTCGTTTTGAAGTCATCTCCATGTTGACTGTACTTAACCGCATTTTGGATACTTGTACTTTACTTTCTGAAGGTGTGATGCATCCCACAAGTTGCCTAGTGAAGTTATAATTATTATTTTAATACCCTGTATGCATTGTTCATGGACCCACTAATTTCAAATCTGCCCCATGTTGGAACATGTCCTTTTACTTCTAATACTAGTCGCCCTCTTTATTTAATTTAATTTTGTTTGGTTCCATTCCATCTAGATAGATGGTATAAGAAAATTGATCTTGATATTGATTTTAAAGCTTGCGTAGCCTTTTGACTTTTATAAAGTAAGGGCCAACTCACTTTGGGCCCCTTGTCCATTGATTGGTTGCTGAATATTGAAGAAATTTTTAGATTACTCTGTCCTCTTGGTTGACCCGAGGCCATTTGCAAATTCTTGAGGGTTAATGTTTTCACGGCCCTTATTCCTTTTCGTATCTGTAACATTTATATTGATTGGTGAGTTTTTGTTTAAATGTTTTGGCCTTTTGGCCTTTTGATGGTGGTGATTAGGGTTGTTGATTAAGTCCCAATTCATAACTTAACTAGAAAACTGGGGGGAAAATGGCCTTGACCGATCTAGACAATCTTTTTTCCCCCATCAGTCAGGGTCAATTTATTTTGGTTACGGAGTGGCAATGTCGGTAGCCACAGTCCAGAATCTAGTATTGAATATCTGAGTTGATGTTTGAAATTGAGGGAATCTAGATGGCCCTTTTTGTAAATATTTAATCTTTATATTTCATTGTTTATATGTTTCTGGCCGGCAACTCAAACAATAAGAAACTTGAAAAGCTCAAGGAAAAATAACAAACTAATGTTTAAATGCATGTTGCCCTGAGCAAGTGCATATGTAATCTGACATATTTTCCTGCTTCTGCTTCTTCTTCTTCTTCTTCTTCTTCTTCTTCTTTTTTCTTTGTTTTTTATTTTTTAAATAGTTGGCAGATGTTTGGTCATGTGGAGTGACTCTCTATGTGATGCTGGTTGGGGCTTACCCTTTTGAAGACCAGGATGACCCCAAGAATTTCAGAAAAACTATTCAGGTAAATCACCTTCTTTTTTTTAATGCTCTCCAACGCGCCCCCAACCCACCCACCACCCAACCCCCCCCCACAACAAAACCCCCTATATGTATGTTGTATGTTATCTGAGTTCCAATATGTACGTTGTCTCATGATTCTGCAGCGAATTATGGCTGTTCAGTACAAAATCCCAGACTATGTTCACATATCTCAAGATTGTAGGCATCTTCTTTCTCGTATTTTTGTTGCAAGCCCATCCAGGGTAAGTATCTTCACATATCAACACTGTACATAAAGTCTTTATTTGAGATTTAGAAAATGTTTTTTTTTTTTTTTTTTAAATAAATATTTTGGCCTCTTACTGCAAAAATACCAGTCACGTATCTCCCAAAGTTGAAACTCTATCTGTGTCTCATCTTTTTGTATAAATGAGATTTGCATATTGGTCAGAATCATCAACCCTATATGGAGTGATATTCTTTTCATAAACCATAAACGGCGTGAAACTTGCTTCTCTCTGTTGTGGTTTTAAATTTTGATTCACCAGCTTGTACACTAACATTCTGTGGGAGACACTGTTCCCAACTATCTTAATTAGTAAGGCAGAGCACTAGCTTAAAATCTGTCATATGTCGAGGTGTCTCAGATATAAGTGAATCTGGGTTTGGTAATGAAGTACCTTTATTTTGTTTTTGGCACAAGCGACTTGCACTACTATGATATTGAGACGTTGATATTCAAACCGTTGATTTTGCAGAGGATTTCAATTAAAGAAATCAAGAACCACCCATGGTTTTTAAAGAATTTGCCAAGGGAATTAACAGATGCAGCTCAAGCCATCTATTACCAGAGGGAAAATCCAAGCTTTTCTCTCCAAAGCGTGGATGAGATCATGAAGATTGTGGGGGAGGCAAGAACCCCACCTCCAGTATCAAAGCCTGTCCGGGGCTTTGGTTGGGGAACAGAAGAAGATGATGAAGACAAGGATATAGATGATGAAGTCGAAGAAGAAGAAGAAGAAGAAGACGAAGAGGACGAGTACGACAAAAGGGTCAAAGAGGTTCATGCAAGTGGAGAATTCCAAATAAGTTAGTCTGCATCTTCCATGCCAAAGTTATTTTTATGTATTAATAGTCTTAATGTCATAATAATAATATCACTTATTTGTGTCTGTGATTTGGACAATAATTCGTATAAAAAATGTCGGCAATGTTATAACCCTGCACTCCCCTGTGCATGTATTTCGCTATTTATCTTACTCAGTTTAGAAGGTTGTCTTGTTAGTGAAAACTAATGTGTGTCATTATTATTTCTTTTCTGCAGTAAATCATGTAAAATGAAACTCTAATTTGTGCTTAATCAACCCGGGAAAAGTAGAGAAAGAAGAGAATCCTAGCACTGTAGGAGTTGGCATTTCTCAGTAACCGTACAAATACAAATAATTTTCACTCCCTTTAAATTCACGTGGTACATTGGAATAGATTAATTAGTCGTCTTTTTTTTTTTTTGGCTTAAAATACATGGGGGGGGGGGGGGGGGGGGAGCATTAGGACCTGGGAGTTCAGGATTGATTACCATGATCTTGAATCCTAACGTTTAACCTGCGGAGCCAAATGGAGTGAAGAGTCATGTGGAAGACATCATATCTCTGAGGGGTGCCATTGACCACGAAATGCCGCTGCACCTCTTTCACTCTCCTCTGCAATTCCAGGTACCGCCTCGTGGAAATCCCCATTAATATGTCCTTGATGTTTGGTATATCCTTAACCTTGATCTCCACTGAAAAGAATTTCCAATTCAAGACGTCGCTGAAAGGCGGAATGTAACCATCATTGATGAGCACCGGCACACACTCCGCAAAAATGGCCTCCACCACTCGTGGGCTTGCCACTTTGTAGCCACTGGGACAGAGGCAGAACTTGCTGCTCTTCATCATTTCTTCATAGGACATGCCAGGAGGCAATTCCCGGTAAACTTGGACGTCTTGGTCTTTGTTCTTCCATTGTTTTAGAAGCAAGTACCTTATGTGGCCGTGCAGCTGGCCAGCAAAGAAAGCCAGAATGGAGCGAGCAGAAGGAGAGCGTCCGCCATGGATTGTAAATGCCCGCCAGTGTATATTGATTTCAGGGAATGATGCGTCTTTTAAAGGTTTAAATCGTCTTTTAAAGGTTTAAATCGTCCAGAAGTATTCGCATTGCACAAAACTCTGATAGAGTTGTGAAACAAGTAAGGCACAAAAGACGTTGCAAGTGGTCCCTGCATTGTTAGCATACAAACATACGTTAGTGAACCGAGACTAAACCAGAAGAGACGTTCAAATGTAGCAATTTGTAGAGCAATTTGTTGAAGCTACGTTACCCAATCGTGGCAAGAGAGCATGAAGTGGTCGGCACCACGACTCCGATTCCAGAAGGGATGAGCGTGGGCAATCATGTTCATGTAGTCTATGACCACTCGTTGCATGCGATTCCTGTCGTGTAAAAGATACGTGACCATTTTAGCCAAGCTAAACGGCAAAAAGAAGACGACAGCCCTGTTGGGGTCTGTTGTGCGAAACAGCTTCCCTTTCTCCATCTCATGGATGAACCTTCCCTCCATCGAATATATGCTTCTGCTTGGTCCGTCGTGGAATAATGGAGGCTCTCCTTCTTCGTATATGTATATCTTCAATAACTTCTCCATCTCTAAGTAACTCCTACGTACATGTTTTCAAAAAAAAAGAAAAAAAAAAAACTTGGAATTTTCAAAAAGCAGAAACATTTTGCATTTAATGCAACAATTTATGAAAAATTTTAAGTGCTTATATGATGAGAGCGTGATTATTTTTGTAAAATACCTGTGGAAAGCATTTGGGTGCCAGTACACTTGACTTCGACGAACAAAGTCGGGATCTTGATGATTGATGGATGAAGAATTATTGCCAAGTAGAAGAGCCCGTTTTATGGAAGCCCGTGCTTCAGCCAACCTTGCTTCCAGTTTATCTAAGCTGCTGCTTCCGCCGCCACCGCCACCGCCACCACCCAATTTTTATTTTAGGGGCAGGACTAACACTGCTAGATTTATTGTACAATATTAATGAATCAGTAGCGCTGTGTAGAGAAGCAGCAGAATAACCAGATGAAGAATTACCAACATCCCATTTGAAAGTGGAAGGTGATGAAGAGTTCACGGAGCCTGGCTTTGAGAAACTGAATGTCAAGAGAACAGCAACCATAGAGATTAGAGATAACATAACAACAATTACCGAGGAAGAAGAAGAGGAGAATGCTGCAACCATATAGTTACGAAGCCTCATCTCTTAATTAATTATACGTTTATCTAAGATTCTTCAAAACCACACCACAACCCACCCCACCCCACCAACATATAGAATCTTAAACCATCCAATATATATATATACATATATATAGGTGTATGGATAAACTATTGGCTATTCAAATTACAACGGCGGCCCCATCCTTGATTGCTATCTGCTGCTGCTGCTGCACATGAAATAGATACATACACTTGTATTGATGAAGCCAAAGTCCATATCGTGGGGGCTTCGTTTGAGTGTGACATAAGCCAGCTCTCATCTCATCTTCTTGCCACATGTTTTTTGGTTTGACAAACGTTATTTTATTGGACGAAAATGAAGTTTGCGGTTCTCCTTTTTTGATAAAGAAAGGATGCATAAATGGGATATTGCTCAAAACATATTTCAACTTACCTGCTGAGGAATCGTTTGATATATATATATATATATATATATATATTTAACATTATTATTGTTGTTGTTGCTATTCCTTTTTTATGTAAGTTTTGTACGGTGGTTGAAAGCTCAATTTTTTATCTTTAGAAAGAAGAGGCAAATAGGTCAAAGAAACAAAACGCAGCCTTCTCACTTTAATAAATTAGACGACAACAATTAAAACATAAATTATCAATGCCTGCGACCACGCGCACACATATATGTACAAATGTATTTCGCAGATTTTGATATAACTACTGTGTGATGAACTAACAGAGTCATTAATCGCGGATGCTGACGTGTCTCAGTCAGTAGTACTTGCCTCAAATCTGGCCGTGACATCTGGACATCAAGAAAGGGGATTAGTTAGGCAGATGAGTGTATTCTTTTTTGTAAAGGAGAATTATATAAAAGCCTGTATGGAGAGGGATATAGTTCTTGGATATAAATATTTCTTTCATTCATTGTACAGAAAGCTATTTGTAATCTCAGGCTATTCTCTTTGATTAGTGGAGATTTTCTTATTGCTGGCTCACTCGAGGATGTGGGATCACCATTGATCCAAACCCCGTTATAATCAGTTGGTGATCTTGCGTTTTGATTCCGATATGAACCAAGAAAACTCAAAAGAGAATCTCTGAATTCTAACATGCAAATGGAGCAGAATAGTGGACGAATTCGTTATTGGAAACAAGATCGATACAAAGATAGATTTGCAGACATTCGAGAGGTCTGCTAGCTCATCCAAGGGACTGATTAGTCCATATCCCTCACTCTCTATCCATCCCCCTTTTTATACTAATAAACCTCACTAATTGGTTATGCTCCTAACAAACTGAACACTTGTTCCTAATCCCATCAGATTCTTCTTGTTACTCCGAGTTTCAGGTTCTTGCTAGTGATTGATTGAGAAGCTGATCACTTGATTCTAGTGGTTCGTGGGGTTCATTGCACAACATACTGTTTTACAATATCTTTTTGTCTTAAAATAAGAGTATAGTTTCTGATTTTGGCTAAAAATTCATCCCAAGTATTTCGCTGTACATATAGCTACAGTAAACTAGACAATTATAGCAAATGTACCAAGATCAGTTCGGTCATAGAGAGGATTAGGAGTGACTCTCATCATGATCATTATCATGATCTTGAACCTGAATATTTAATCTACGGAGCCAGATGGAGTGAAGAATCATGTGGTAAAAATCATATCGCTTAGGAGGCGCATTGACCACAAAATGCCTCTGCACCTGCTTCACTCTCCTTTGCATACTCGAGTACTCCTTTGTGGAAATCCTCATCAATATCTCCTTAATCATCGGTATGTCCTTCACGTTAATCTCCACCGAAAACGACTTCCAATCCAATACATCGCTGAAAGGTGGAACGTAGCCGTCGGAGATCAACACTGGAATGCATCCTGCATAAATAGCCTCCGCCACTCGTGGGCTGGCCACCTCGTAGCCGCTGGGGCAGAGGCAGAACTTGCTCTTCCTCATCATGTCTTGGTAGGACACTCCTCTGGGGAATTGTTCATAGACTTGGATGTCAGGGTCTTTGTTTTTCCATTGGTTCATAAGCAAGTACCGGATGTGGCCATGCAGACCGCCTGCAAAGAACGCAAGAATGGACCGAGATGACGGAGAGCTTCCCCCGACCCCCATGTACTGCCCTGTCCGCATGTTGATTTCTGGGACGGATACATCTTTATAAGGCTTAAACCCTTCAGAAGTGTTTGCATTGCACAAAACTCTGATGGAGTTATGGAATAAATGAGGCACAAAAGATGATGCTCTTGGCCCCTGCATTGTTAAGTATATAACAGTAGCAAGCATGACTTGAATTATATACAATTAGGGACAAACTGACGCGATGCTAACAAATTAGAGATTAATAACAACAAATATATATATATATATATATATATATATATGAACGATAAAAGAATGGAGGTAAGAGAGGGGGTTACCCAATCATGGCAAGAGAGCATAAAATGGTCGGCACCAAGAGTCCGATTCCAGAAGGGATACTTGTGGGAGATGAGGGTGATGTAGTCTCTAAGGACACGTCCCACGGCCTGGCGGTCACGGGAAACGTAACGTATGATTCTGACGACACTGAAGGGCAGGAAAAAAACAAGTGCCTTGTTGGGGTCCCAGGTGCGATACAAGGTCCCCTTCTCCATCTCATAAATAAATCGGCCTTCCGTCCCGTATATGCTTCGTGATGGACCCCCGTGGAATATTGGAACTTCACCTTCTTCGTACACATATATCTTCATCCACTTCTCCATCTCTATATAACTCCTACACTACTACTACTACTATTACTCATGTATAATCTCTGGTAAACTTACAATCAATAATATGTATCTAACAATATGCTGCTTTTTTTATTTTATTTTTATTGGGTATCAAATGCGGCCAAACACAACCATTGATAATCCAATTATTGAATTCCCACCAAAATGGGTGAGATGTGAAAGAAATTAAAGAGAAAAACTATACTAGATAGGAAATGGAGGGTAAAAAGAGGGAAGAGAAAATAGAAATAAAAATACCTGTGGAAAACAAGTGGGTTCCTGTAAGAGAGACCTTGAGGAACATAGTCAGGATCAAATAGCGGGGTGGTGGTAGTGGGTGTCCGATTATTCTTAAAAAGAGAAAGGGAAAGAGCAGCTGCTGCTTCTGACCTTAAGGAAACCCGAACTTGAGCCAACCCGGCTTCCAATTCATAAAGAAGGCTGCTGCTGCTGCTGAATCTTGGTTTGGGGAATATGAGTGTTGGTTTTTTTAAGGTTGTTGAACTATTCACACCATTACTTGATGATAATCTATTTGATGATCTATTGTCTTCCCTCTACAAAACCAAATCCAACACACACTCACTCTTATATATATGTATAGTACTGGAATCGAATCCCAAAAGTCTTGATCTTTCAATCACGAAAAACAACTCATTTATATGCATATGTAGATATGCATTATATATACTGAGAGCTAGCAAATTAAATAAAGAATATAATAATTAGCATATGTTGTTACCATTTGAGGAGGAGGAGGAGTAGGAGTGGATGTGTTGGGAGAATGAACATCATGAGCATGAGCAGGGGTGTGTTGCAGTAGAGAGATATCATTCGCAGAAGCAGGTCGAGGAGAATTACTAATAAGAATAATATTCCATTCGGATGATGGTTTAGAACTGATGATGACGACGACGATGGCGGCAATCATAGTGAGAATAGGTAAAACCACACGCCTCATCTTTATCCTCTTTCTTTCACCAATACACTCCTAAGTCCTATCCTATTTTTCTTCTCCAAAAACCCACACCCGATTCACTAGAACAATCCTGTGATCATTTTGGCCGCAGTTTGAATAAACAGGAATATACGTTTTCATCTTATCTATACATCTATATATCTATAACAAGTTATATCTATAAGAAGTGAGAATGCTCACCACCCTAGACTTTGATTTCGTCCAAACCAACGTTTCTTTTTCTTTTTTTTTTTTTGTTTGTGGCTTTGGTTGGTTGACACAAGCCAGGAGAATGAGGGGGGGGGGGAGTGGGGATGCGTGGGACTAGGGAACGAAAAAGGATGGGGTGTGGGGTCGACAAGTGAGAGCGAGATACCAATTTTTGGTTTTTTTCGAGGGAGGGAGGGAGAGAGAGAGAGAGAGAGCGCTTTTTTTTTTTTTTTTTGGCTTCAATTTGCGAGGGAGGGTGAGAGGACAGAAGAGAGCCAAAAAGTCTTTTTTTTTTTTTTGGCTTCAGTTTTCGAGGAAGGTGAGAGAGAAAAAGTGCGTTGAGAAAGAAAGAACGGAGTCGGGGGAAAATTTAGATTCACGGAGAGGGAGGGAGAGAGAATTATTTAAATGTTTTTATATAAAGAAGAGGCCGCGGTGGAGTCTCTGTCAGAATAATTATTGATAAAGTTTTTTTTGAATCGTTAAGATTTAGTTGAACAGTTGATATATTATTAGTGCATCATAATTACAATACATCTTACCTTATCTTATATCTTTCCACCCCAATATTTTCCATCGCCGACGATCTTCCCGCCGTCGCCAGCGACCCCCTAACGCTGGCGACCACACCCCCATCCCCCCTCACCCCATCACCGGCAACCCCCCTCTCTCTCTTCTCCTATCTCCCAACCCTCGACCGCCCTGGCGCCCTTCTCTTTCTCTTCTCTTCTCCTCTCTCTCTTTTCTCCCTGTCCCCGGCCCTCAACCCTCCCGATGCCCCCCTAAGTCCCCCTCCTCCGGCACCCCCACCCCAGGCCCTACCCGGCGCCCCCCCACCACTCCTCTCTCTCTCTTCCCGGCCCGTGCCCCCCCTAGACCCCCCCTTCCACACCCCCAACACGACCGACTCCCCTCAGCGAGAGAAGAGAGATGAGAAGAAAGAGAGAGGGGGGGTCCCCGTCGGGGGTGGGGTAGGGGGGGTCATCGGGGGACGGGGGGCAAGGAGAGAGGAAAAGAAATAGAGAAAGGGGAAGAGACAGAGGAGAAGAGAGACAGAGGGGCGTCGAGGCGGCCGGGGGCCATGAGAGAGGAGAAGAGAGAGAGAGGGAGCCGAGGAGACCCAAGGTGGAGGGGGGGGGGGGAGGGTCCGTCGGGCTGGGGGAGAGTGGGGGTGTCGGCGGTAGCGATGGGGCCAGGGGGGTGGGGGGCCGGGGGGAGAGGGGTGTTGCAGGTGATGGGGTGGGGGGGCTGGGGGTGTGGTCACCGGATTTGGGGGGTCGCCGACGACGAAGAAGATTGGGTGGGAAAGGGTAAGATGAGGTAAGGTTTATGGTAATTATGTTACACCAACGATAAATCAACCGTTCGATTAAATCTTAATGGTTCAACAAAGAGCTCTACCGATAGTTATTCTGAAAGAGACTCTACTACAGTTTTACTCTTTATATAATTATTAAAAAATATATATATATAATGTAAGATTTATAAAATTCATTTAGTAAAGAGTAAAAAAAAATAATTATACTTATAAAATTTTATAACATAAAATTTAATTATCTCAATATATTTATTTTTAAAATTTAAATACATTTTTATATTTTAAATTTTTTTAAGATTTATTCTTAATATAAATATTTATTTTATATTATTTTTTAAAAAAGATTTATTTCATATTTTATAAATTTTTCTATTTTTTGTAATTTTTTTTTACACATTTCAATATAAATAAATCGTATGAATTTAAGAAAATACTTTTCATTAAAATATTGTCTTTCAAATAAAATTTTTTTTTAATATTTTAGTATTTTTATCTTTTTGATATTTTTTAACACATTTTTATCTATTTTTTACATTTTATTTAACATTCGCACAGAGCATGAGACATTGAAGATCCATTTTATCTATTAGTTATTAACACTTGTTCCGATGTTTCTAAGCAAAACCAAAACTACACCAAAGACTAGAATCCTACTGATCCACGTTAAGGCAGGCCACCAAAACTAGCTGGCTACAGGTTTACAAAAAAGAGTGATTTAGTTTAGGCTATACAACCTGAAGCAACTAATGCATTCTAAATGATCTTTTAATCTATATTTCGTATATTAACATGCTATTAACATTCTAAATGGTTTTTTATTCTTAATTTTTTCATTTCTCTATCTTTGTAAATTGTAATGTTTAGAGGGAGTTATTGGGGCCTAATCAAGTGAAGCATCATAGTGGGAAGAGATTAAATATTCTGCAACCAAACCAGGTAATATTACAGATTGGGATAATGGCCAACTCTTGTGTATTGTTGTTGGGATATTTGTTGACAAATTAAATCGAGTTTGGATTATCCATTATCTCTCACGTATTTAAATTTGTTTATTGATTACTTTCTTAGGCTGTTTGTGGATCATAATATATAGTTTTCAAAGTATAACGAAATTTAAACTTTGATTGTTATTGTAGGTTTAGAGTTCAGCACCCAGCACAGTCAGATGATGACTATCAAGGCCTGATTAGTGCAGATTTGAATATGCAAGTTTTCAATCTGTCTATTATAATAGCGTTACTTATGCAGTATTAATTATCTTCTTCAAAAGATTCAATTTTAATGTCATGTTGGTTTTGTAAGTCGTTTCAAGCCACCAATTAAATTAGTTATTGTTCTACTTATTTACCTATATAATTTTCTCTCTATCATCTATGGGAATTGGTCGAAACTAATTTCTTTTCAAGATGTTATCACTTGGAGCTCCATGATGGTTGCCTAATTTTCCTTTTTAAAAAAATTTCAAGTAAACGAGAGATCACAAATCTTTCTTGCGTTAATTTGATTGTTCACTTTTTAAGGTGTTTATCTTTGTATTTAAGCGTGAAAATTTTAGATGTTTTTATATTTGTATTTGGTTTTTTAGTCGTCGAACATGTATTGATTTTACGCTAGAGCATAGAAATGAGAATTGTTTTTTTTTTTTTTTCAAGTAAATTCTTTTACATTAACGAAATCCGATAGTATAAATCTGACTTAATCTTTCAAAGCCTTTTCGGGTTTTCTGTTGCAATATTGTTTTGTAGTTCGTTAAATTGGAAATTTATAAACAATTGAACTGTATAATGCTCTTCAAAGTTTCCATGTTAGGAAGTAAACAAACCGTAAGTTTGTTGTCTTGATTGAAAAACCATACATGTAGAATGTAACTTCTGCAATGTGAATTCATTTAACTAAATATATGTGCGGTCCCAATTTTGCTACCTCAATTATGTGTGTCCCAATTTCTGCATCAATTTTATCCAGGGAGAGCTTCTTGTTGAGAAGCAATTGAGAAATATGTTTCTTAAAAAAAAAATAAAAATGAAATAAAAAAAATTAAAAAAAAAAAACTTCTGTCAAAAGCAAGCATACAGAAGACTTGCTGAGCTAGCATGTGCCATGCACGTCGTTCATTTTTTTTTTTTTTTAATTTTTAAATTTTTTTATAACTTCTTGACAATTATCAAGAAAATTTTTTTTTTTCCATATTTGTTTCGTGGCCTTTCATTATCTTCAGCCTTATCTTTATAATTATTTTTTCCATGTATTTAATTCTACGAGAGTAACTACTTCAAGGGAATTATGTAAGAGTAACGACATTTTATTCTCTGTTTTTTCTTCTTCTTCTTCTTCTTTTTTTTTTAATGAAAAAATAAAGATTCGGAAACCATCATACAGGTGTCATCAAGATAGTATGAGTGAATTATGTACTAAATTTTATAGGATGAAAAACAGAGTTCATTATATAGTTGCGATTTCTCTATAGCTATAAGCCTTAATTGAAGCTTAAATAAAATTCTTCATTGTGCAACAGCAAAGTGAACCACTAAAAATAACCTAAAAAGCAATAACAATTGGCACGTTGCTTCAACTAGTATATATACAAGGGTGAAGTGAAAGTAAGACCCTCCCATCTGTCATCAGTCGTCTGTCTATATTCCTCTGGGCTCCCTCGAGTGGCCCTTTCTGTCTTTTTGTTTGCTTTTCCAAAATGCCCACAGACTCTTCTTTTTACCAGACTCTTGTTTTCTTTCTTTCATTTCATTATCAATCTTAACTGCGCTACAAAACTAGCTTTATTAAAATTAGAAGATGCCTAATTGTGTGAGAGACTGGAGTATTTTCCTTGTCATTCTATCTTTTCTACCCTTATTTATAATTTAGGCTATATAAGTAAACTTTTTGGAACAACTAAACTTTCTTCTTTTTTTTTTTTTTTTTTTGGTGTTTTGTTTTTGTTTTTGTTTTTCTGTGTAAAACAATTGAACAAACAAGGGCTGAACAATTTAGATAGAGAACCGGACGGGACCGCCGTTGAGTTGAGTTTTGGAGATATTTTGATTGTAGATTAGTTAAGTTTTTGAAAATGAGAATTTGGTTTAAAAAAAAGATGTTTGGAGTGAAAAAAATGTAAAATATAAAAATATGTACATGAAAAAAATTTATCAAAGTATTTTTTGAATACTAAGTAATAATCATAATTAATAATCTAAATGAATAAATAATTATGATATCATCTATAGTATTTTTTGTGAGAATTTTTTTCCTGTATAATAAAAATCAATCCAAGCATGAGATGGTGGCATTCACCAAAAGTGCCCAAATAGAATCACTACCCCACAATATAAGGTCGGCCCAAAATAACCATTGTTCGATCCATGGGCCAGGAGTTTCTAAGCATATGGACGGAAGACCACAAATAAACTCCCATGCACATTATTTTAGCATTAAAGAAAATAAAATAAAGAAAAGAAAAGAAAAGGCACAAGGATAAGAACTTTACTAGAAGGCACGTCTACAAGAGGGCACGTCTACAAGAGAAAAGTAATGGAGGAGACTTGCAGAGTTGACTTGATTGCACAGAAACTATAGTAACCGCCAAACAGATCAATTCTTGGGTCTTCTTCTGTAGTTTGTGATCAAGAGCTCTACTAATTCCTTTTTTTTTTTTTTTTTTTTCCTTGTGAGGAAGGAAAGTCGAAAACACTAGAAATACAATGGCTGCAGAATTATTTGCAGGATCTCTTATCTCTGCTCTGTTCCAGAGTCTGTTTGAAAAGATGGCCTCTTCAGAGATTGTCAACTATTTTCGGAAAAAGAAAGTCAACAAGGGCCTGCTGAAGAAACTGGAGATTCTGTTAGTGTCGGCTGATGAAGTCCTCGATGATGCTGAGGAGAAGCAGCTCAGAGACCCTGCTGTTAGGAAGTGGCTTGATGAGCTCAAAGAAGCAACATTTGATGCAGAAGACTTGATTGATAGCGTCTGCGCCGTAATTCTGCGTAGAAAGATGATCAAACGTGAATCTGCAAGCAGCAGCAGCAGCATGGGAAAGGTAATTAATCTTACCAAATCTTTTTTCAGTGCTACTTTCGAGAAAGCAATAGAACCAAAGATGGAAAAGATTCTTGCTAGGCTGAAGACGGTTTTAGACCAAAAGGGTGTATTTCGTTTCAAAGAAGGAGTTCGCAGTAGATCTCCTCCCCAAAGATTACCGGCAACTTCTTTGGTAGAAGAATCGAGTGTCTATGGGAGGGATGCTGAAAAAAGGGAGATTGTTGAGTTGTTACTATCGGATGATGTTAGTAATAGTGGGGATAGGATATCGGTCATTCCCATCGTTGGAATGGGTGGGATTGGTAAGACTACGCTGGCTGGACTCGTCTTCAATGATGACAGAATGAATAAGCATTTTGATGCGAAAGCATGGGTAAACGTATCGGATGAATTTGACATCTGTAGGATAACAAAAACAATTCTTGATCATGTAGTCACGTCCCAAGCAAGTGATATCAAGGACTTGAATCAACTGCAAGTTACATTGAAGAAGGCTCTAAGAGGGAAAAAGTTTTTCTTTGTTCTTGATGATGTTTGGAACAAGAACTACGGCCTATGGGATGTCTTAAGGAGTGCTTTTGAATCTGGAGCCCATGGAAGTAGGATCATTGTCACGACACGGGATGAAGGAATTGCGTTGACAATGTCCAATGGTCCAGCTCACCATCTAAGAACAATGTCCGACGAGGATTGTTGGCACTTATTTGCTAAACATGCATTTAATCATGCCGATCCAAATTTGGAAATCGTTGGTAGAAAAATTGTTGAAAAATGCAAAGGCCTCCCCTTAGCTGTAAAGTCTCTTGCTGGTCTGTTACGCTCTAGATCAAATCTAGAGGAATGGAATAAGATACTTGATAGCGATATTTGGGAGTTGCCTAATGAGGACAATATTCTTCCAGCATTGTGGTTGAGTTACTACTATTTACCTCGTCATTTAAAGCGATGTTTTGCCTATTGCTCAATATTTCCTGCAGATTTTAAATTTGGAAAAGAAGAATTAATATTGTTATGGATGGCAGAAGGTTTCTTGCCACACCAAAGAGGAAAGAGGCTAGAAGAAGTCGGAGAGGAGTACTTTAACCAACTAGTATCAAGCTCACTGTTTCAAAAATGTACTAATGAATTCCCTTTCATCAATCTAGACTATTTCCCAATGCATGGCCTTGTAAGTGAGTTGGCTAAATTTGTATCCAGAGAGTTTTGTGTAAGGTTGGGTGACAGTGACTCAAATGCTCCCACAAGCAAGGCTCGTCATTTGTCACATGTGAAAGAAAATACCATCGACTTCAATGACCTTGATGTGTTTCCTAGATTAAAGTCCTTGCGCACTTTCCTAGCATTGCCGAGGGTAGATGGAAATCTCCAACATCAATATGTATCCCCGGTGAGCTTCTTACCATATGAAGTACTGCAAAAAAAGTTGTTCTCTACATCACAAAGCTTGAGGGTTCTGTCTCTTTCTCAGTATCCTTACACGGAGTTGCCGGATTCAATTGGAAACTTGAAACATCTTAGATACCTGGATTTATCATCGAGTAAATTAAAGAGGCTACCTCAGACAGTATGTAATCTGCACAATTTGCAGATATTGTTGTTATCATGTTGTCAAAATCTGACTCGATTGTTGAGCAAGATAGGAAGCCTGATCAATTTGCATCATCTCGATGTTACAGGAACACCTTTGAAGGACATGCCACAAGACTTGTGTAATTTGGAGAATTTGCAGTTCTTGTCTGATTTTGTTGTGGGTGCAAATTATGTGCCTAGCACTAAGCAATTACAACAGCTTCGCCATCTACATGGAAGAATCCGTATTTCAGGACTTGGAAATATTGTGGGAGTTGGGGAAATTTCAGGGCCTATTTTGAAGGATTTGAAGTGTGTCAATGAATTGATTTTGAGTTGGAAAGGTGAGAGTGAGAATAACGATTCAGAATTACAAAGAGCATTACTCGACAGGCTACAACCTCACACAATCTTGAAGACACTGGTTATCGAATGTTACAATGGTACAAGATTTGCTGATTGGTTAGGAGACGGTTCATTTTCTAATGTTACAAGCATGCGTCTAGAAGATTGTAAGTACTGCTACTCTTTGCCGCCACTTGGGCAGCTACCTTCTCTCCAGGAGCTTGAGATTACTGGATTTGACGCGTTGGAAAGAATAGGTGACGAGTTTTTTTCAAGTGGTACTTGTTCAAATACTGAGCCATTCAGATCCTTGAAAAAGTTGTGTTTTAAAGATATGAGGAGTTGGAAAGAGTGGTCGTTTGGTAAAGTTGACGGAGAAACTGGAGTGTTTCCAGCCTTGACAAATCTTGAGATCCGGGGATGCCAACAACTTGTGACATTAATGCTTTCAAGGCCAGCACCACAACAGACAGAGACTCCATTTCCATCTCTTGAGCGGGTAAGTATATGGTACTGTTCAAGGCTGGAGACATTTTTAGAATGGGGATCCTTCTCAAAATTACAATCTATCCACATTAGATGTTGTGAGAAGCTCTTCGCATTCCGCAAAAACTGGGATCTGCAGAGATTCACTTGTCTCACCTCAGTAGATCTTTGGCAATGTTACAATGATGTGGGGGATTCGTTTCCAGAGGAGGGCCTGCTTCCAACCACGCTCACTTCTTTCGGCATCTTCAGTTTTCTAAAGCTCAAAGCCCTCAACGGCAGGAGCTTTGAACAACTCACTTCCCTAGAACATTTGGAGATTGGATCCTGTTATCAGCTTCAGTGCTTGCCAGAAGAAGGTCTACCTGCTTCTCTTTCTTACCTGTACATCAACGATTGTCCGTTGTTGAGTGGGCGGTGCCAAAGGGAGAAAGGGGAAGATTGGGACAAGATTTTTCACATATCTCATGTGGAGATTGACTGTGAGTACATTATATATATATATATATATATGTCCCATTTGCATTTTACAAATTATGTGTGTGTGTGTGTGTGTGTGTGTGTACCCTATTAAAATAATTAATCCGCACGTCTCATTGTCTAATATTGTAATCTTACATTTGTGGACAAACGTTCACGTGGAGCAGCAGTTCAAGGGATCGAGGAACGAGTTCAGCAACCTCTACTTCAACTCTCTCAGCCAGAGGAAGAGCGGTCTCCTCATCAGCTCCAACCAATCAATCTTCGCATCGCCAAGGACCCGAGGCTTCGTCAACGCCTACGCCCACGCCCTCAACCAAGCCATGTTTATCTTCGACTTCCATTAGGCCTTGCAAAAGTTCAGGCCGGGGCTCCCTCGACGTCAAAGAAGTTTGTAATTTAGAACTGGAAGGAAAGTACCAAATTAAAGAGAGAACGGGAATGGAGTTTTGCGCGGCGCAAATATCAAATGTGTAGATTTTTGTTCAGCTTATTATCTCTTGCAAATTTGTACATGCATTTATTTCAAGCACAAAAGAATCAAAGAAAAATCCAACTTTCGCACTTGTAAAATTAAAAGCCTGCTTTCTCCTTATTTTGCATTATTATTTCTTTAAACTTTTCGTCTTTCATTCTTGATGTGCTATATTTATATATCTATATATATATATATTTATATATTAGTTGAAATCATGTGCTTCACATGTGTGACGCGTACACGTATTAAAATTATTGAATATTTATTTCTAAACATAAATATCAAAATTATCAATGATATAATATTTATTGACATTGGTTTTTTTTTTTTTTTTACACATATATAGGCTATCACAAAAAAAAAAGTAAATACATAATTAGAAATATGTTTTTATAATAATAAATTTGATTAACAAAGTTAATCAATAAAAAAAGATTTTAATAAAAATAAAAAATAAGAGAATAAAAACAGACAAATTTAGAAAAAGTTAAAAGGGAAAAAAAAAAAAGAGAAATAAAAAAAAAGGTAAAAAGTTTTAAAAAATAAGCACAAAAAGAAAAAATAACTGTAACAACTTGACTACATAAGTCATTATTGTGTATACTTAAATTAAATCTTATTTGAATACTTTAAATTTATTGAAAATTTAAGAATAATTTTTTTTTTTTACAACTTAAATAGACTAATCCATACAACTAAACTTTACCATGCATACACATTATTTGTGTAACAAATTATAAATTCATACATAACTCTTACACTTAACCGAAGTC